>OU343218.1:31200699-31467323 GCA_910596185.1 Chrysanthemum makinoi | reverse complement strand
AGCCCATAGAGTACACAGCCCATTATCAAGTATGCAAACCCGGTCCATGGAAACTGATACCCGATCCAATCAAGTATGATATATCCGGATGAGAGATATAACAAACTCACTTAACACAACATGACCTAACCCTAAACACATAGATAGATTGTGTCTGTCCCCATCTCTTATCTCCTCACTCTCCTCGTGAAATCCGCCAAAACAGATCTCATCAAATCTGCTTGCATCTAACGCATATCTCATTTCAATCTCTATCATCAATCAACACCGAATCAAGAGCAAGTCACGGTAGGTTCGACTTATAATCGTTTTTTTTGTTGTGTCTTTGAACGAACCAAGAAAAGTGGATGACATAATTGTTATCACTCTTATCTTTTGTGTTCAGATATTCACAATGAAGTATTATCTTCAAAAAAATCAGTGATGAATTTTTTCGTGTTAAGGACCTTTAAGGTCGGATTTGTTGTTGAATAACACGGAACGATCTGAGATTATTTGAATGTGTTTCATTTATTGTTCGAGTCTTATGGAAGATGTGGTGAGTAGATTGTGACAAGAGGAGGATGAGATAGGTAGTCTTGGATTTTATTGTGATTGGTTGTCATTTGGTTTAGGAATCGGTTGTGGTGACTCGTTTTTACATCAGTCGTGATTAGCGTTTTTGATTTTGATACGGACTTGTGATGTTTAAAAAAAACTGAAGTCACTTGAGTGTATATTTGGTATTGGTTGTGGTCGTGGTCTATTATCTGTTTACGTGTATCTTTCTTTCATTTTCCTTATGCGTAACACACCTAGCTTACGCGTAAACATACGCGTAACTTTTGCTTATGCGTAAACATGATTCTTACGCGTAACCATACTCGTAAAAAATCCCTTACGCGTAAAGCATGTCTTAGGCGTAAGCCTGGTCGAGGTTATGCGTAAACATTATACGCGTAACTTTTCTTACGCATAACTTCACAGTTATACGTAAATATCTCTGAAGATGGCTCCTTAGGCGTAAAACTAGGGTTTTGACCCTTTGACATTTTTTTCGGCGAGATATTCCGACCAATATTCCGTCAATCTTCATAAAAACCCAGAAAAAGCATTCAAAGTGCTCTTTTTTGACCGGTTAGACCACAGATATGATCAGTTGACCACAAGAACCTTTCACGAGTATGGTACAAAAACAAGTCACAATACATAAGTTAACAAGAAACTGATTCTTGGACTGTTGGGACACAAGAAACAGAAACTGAAAAACTGCATATAAAAAGTGTTGTAATTGCTTTGAATTTACATTGGATTTGGGCTTTGTAGTTAGTAGAGACGAACTGGGCTATTACAAATTCTAAGGGACGAAATTTTTGCCTCCGTGTATTATTACTTGGCTCTGATACCAATTGTAGGACCATTAAAACATATGATTCATGTGGTTCGGGGGGTCGGGGAAGCTCAAAGAATGAGAAAGATATGGTTATTGTATTAGATAGAAAAGGGGAAGATGTGTGTGTTTCTAGAGAGAAGAAGAAGAAACCACGCACACCTTATTTTACAAAGTGAACTTCCTACCCTCCTAGTTGGGACTAGGAGGGGTATTTATACTTCTACAAGCCTAACTTAGCATAAATGACTAAACTAGTCCTTGTGAATGAGTAAAGAAAGAAACTAATGCAATTCCCGTAATGACTTCACTTTAGCGAGGCTAACAAATCATAGAGTTATAAAATCCCGTGTAATCATTTAACATGTCTACCAACGTCCCTACAATTATCTCCACTGTTGCCGAAGATGTTCAAGCAGCTGGTTCAGATACTCGTCCACCCATACTTGACAGAACTGACTACGACTCTTGGGCTCAACGAATCAGATTGTATTGTCTTGGAAAGGAAAATGGAGTCAACATTCTCAAATCCATTGATGAAGGGCCCTATCAGATTGAGACTACTAGAGACATAATTAATACAACTGCTGATGGAACGATAATCTTTGTTTTAGACAGACCAAAGACGTATGATGAGTTTAATGATGAGGAGAAGAACAGATTCGATGCTGATATCAGGGCTTCTAATATTATACTTCAAGGTCTTCCTAAAGATATCTACAAGCTTATCAATCACAACACCGAAGCCAAGGCAGTCTGGGATAATGTCAAGATACTTCTCTCAGGTTCAGAGTTAACCAAGCAAGACAAAGAAACACAACTGTATGATGAGTTTGAGCGGTTCAAGATGATACCAGATGAGAGTATCTATGAGTATTACGTGAGGTTTCATAAACTTGTGAATGATATGAGGAACATCAGAATGACCATGCCAGACATTCAACTGAATTCTAAGTTTGTGAACAATATGAATCCTGAATGGCACAAGTTTGTCACTACTGTAAAGCAAACAAAAGGATTGAGTAATACAAACTATGAGCAATTGTATGCCTTCCTTCTTCAAAATAAGGGTCATGCGACTTTAGAAAAAAGGGTTATTGAACAACTCAAAGCTAAACAGGGAGAATCAAGTTCATCAAATGACTCAACAACTTACTACACCAATATTGGGATTACTACCAAAGCTTCTAAAGTCATACCTACTGGTAATGGAAATCACAAACTCATTCCCGATCCAAAGTTCAAACAACCTGATGCTGATGCAGCAATGGAACATTTCATCACTCAACTGGCTCTTATGGTTAAAGAAAACCGGACCTTCTCACCTCACACAAATCGTCTTTTCACAAACAATGAAATCAGAACCTCATCCAACCTTCACAATCATGCTTTGATCAGAGACGGAAATATTTCAGTGCAACAAACTCCAGGAAGGTATTATAAACAAGGAAGAGGTGGAGGGAACATGGTTAATCAGAACTGGGGATTGAATGGAAATCAAACACAAGCAATGTCAGACAAGTGCTACAACTGCGTTGGTGATGGACATATGGCTAGAAATTGCACATCTCAGAAACTCCCTCAAAATGCAGATGTGGATGAGCAGCCAAGTCAGGAGATATGTCATAATCAACAGAATGCTCTTCTAGTAGCCGACTGTGATGCATACGACTCTGACGTCGATGATGGACCTACTGCACAAACAATCTTCATGGCTAGCATTTCTCCAATGGTCTCTTCAAAGGTCCCTCACCACAGAAACTGTTCCATCCAAAGAAGCAATCATCTCAGAGGTATTAAAACTATATGATAATGTTGATCTGCAAAAGATACATGATAAAGTTCAATCGCATGAAACTTGTGATTCAGATATTGCAAATACGGGTAATGATAATATTGTCCCATATGACCAATATGTGATCCAATGTGAGAATGCAATTGAACCAAGTGATGTATCTGATGAAATCAATGATGATTACGTCTTTGATGAATACACTGCATGTGTTCCTAATGATTCGGCTATTTCTGAACTCAAAACCTATAAAGAACAAGTTGCCATCTATGAACAACGTGCTAAGTTTGAACTAACTACACGTAAGCGTGGAGATGGATGACCAAATGCATACAATAATTAATAAAAGCAACTTTAGGGAAGAAATAATTAAACAAGAGCTAGATTCCTTAAAAGAAAAGCTTAACAAAACAGCTAAGCAAAAACATGAACTTCAAGAAAATGTGAAAGTGCTTAAGCAGGAATTTAATGCTAAGGAATCAAAACTCTTAAATGAATTTTCCAACCTAAAAACTTTGAAAAACAAACTTGAAAACAAATTGTACGTACAAGGAAACACCATTCAGACTGCTCACATGATTACTAAGCATAGAGTTCTAAGTGACAAACATAGTGTTGCATTAGTTGATGAACCAAACCCTAAAGCATGTATGAAAGCTAGAGATGCACAGAAGGTACTCTATGATGGCAATGAAATCCTTAAGCCTAGACAAAAACCTAGTTGCACTGAGAACACTGAGGAAGATAGACAGTTAGAAGAAGTGACTAGAAAAAGATTATATGAAAAGCTTAAAACTCCTATGTGTATAGAAAAGAGAATCAGTTACAAAACTTCCAACTACGCTAAGGAAAATTGGATTGCCTTTAACAAATTTAGACCTCAAACACAGTTGACTCATGAACAAGTGTTTTGGAAAAAGGATATGGACATGATAAAAGCTGAAGAATTTGTTGAAAAGAATCCCCCATGTAGGATAATGCTCCCTACCACTGTTTATCCCCACCAATACCCCAATGCACTTAGTTCCTAGATCTATTCCCACTAAGAGCAAGACCTTAATCAGTCAATATGTTATTTTCCAACTATTTGTTGATTTTGAGAAAACTTGTAAGAAAAGGATCACACCCACTGGGATAACTGAAGGGGAAAGGGGTTTTGAGCAAACCAAAGAATGTTATTTAACTGAAGTCATGCCTTTCTTTAAACAACTAAAAGGTCAATTTGAGAGTCTTAAAAAGGGAATGGATTGTGATATTAAAGAAATGGAAAAGGAATTTGATGCAATGATAGTTGAGGTTAGTGAGTGTGAGCAAGAACTAAAATACAATGAGATTGAGAGGAAGAATTTGCACACCTTAAATGAGAATCTTATTTCTGAATGTATTACTCAATATGTGTTTTACACTGCTACAAATTGTTCTCTTAATGCTTCCCAATTTCATGAATTATCTATTGCATTGAAAGTTTCCCATGATCGTGTCATTGAGCTTGAAAACAAAATGTCACAATTCTCAATTTCCGGTCATTTCTCAAAATCCATATTCATCATTTCATATCAATTTATGCATGGGTTTTGCATTTTACATTAAACGTTTATTTTCTTATTAAATAAACGCTATCGCGTAAACATTATTTGAACAATTGATCCGACACTTCCAAAAGTTATCCCGATATATTTTAATACTCATATTAAGTTTATAAAAATAATATTATGAGTTTACCCAGTGTTTTAAATTTATTTCGTAAATAAATTGTTATATTTATATAATTACGACGGTTTTCGTAAATTCAATCCGATAATTATTATTTCACTCAGTTCTTGTAAGAAATGTATTTTTAAAATTTTTATGACTTCAATATATTTTATCTTGACCCATTAAAATTTACTTTTAGCTAACGCTACCATAAATGTTCAAAAGTGTATACTAGTCACTACTTATATTTAGTTAACTTACTTTACATATACATTTACATTACATACTTAATAAAAAAAAATATATATATCCTAGCTAATGAGGATACCCTTGTGTCGACAAGGGGAATGACTCACCTTCAAATTTGCTAAATATCTTATACTTAAATCATATTATATTTTCATTTAACACATACAACTTAAGTTACAAGGTGTAAAAAAAATCAAGTATCCTTCTCCCCTCTTCTCCACATGACCGGCCAACCAAGGGACCAAGAAGGAGATTATATTTTTTTTTCTAATCAAGTTATTTACAATCTAGTATTACTCTTAATCAAGGTTTTGAAATAAAAACCTAGGGTGCTTAGGATTAATCCTTTGTTCATTTAACCTCATCAAGACTAGTAAGCATCTCATATTCATGTTCATATTTCCTATTCATTTTATGTTCATTTCATCATATTTAAGAAAAACATGCAAGTCATATTGATGTTTATACCACTTTTAATGTTTTTAAGTGTTATATATATATATTTCATCCTATAATTACTCCTTGTAATATATCACTTTTGGTGATGCCTAGGAACCCATGACACCCTAAGAAGGTGTATGGTAGGATTAGAATAGCTTCGGAGTTGTTTTGAATTGGTTGGAATAGGTTTGGCGCGTGAAAAACTCATTTCGACAACTTTAGTTAACGGTCTGTCCATATTTTTAAATTTGGGAAAATTCGACAGTTGGTAAAATATTTTGGGCTAGATATTTGGAAAATAAACTTTAAAACGAAAACGTGGCCGCTTGAACGGATTAAAACGGAGTTATAACGAAGAAGTTATGAATTTTTTAAGTTTGACGACGAAAACTAATAATTCCAGAAATTTCAGCATGAAAAATGTCACCCTTTACGAGTCAAAAATGAGGCTTAAGCGTTATTAAATATGTCGACTTATCAAAAATATATTAGTATACTTTGACACGAATCTAAGGACATATAAAACGTAGAAAACGGTCTTGTAACGATTAAATTACACGTGTATACATAAAGTTGCCGTAACTATATTATATAAGAAAAACTATATTATTTCTAATAGACAAGTTTTACGGCAAACAAAGAGACCAAGTTGAAGGTCGTTTTTAACATTGATTTAGAACTTTTTATAAAGTGATGTCTTCTAGTAAAAGTGAGTTCGCCAGGTATATTTATCAAAATGACCGGCCGTTTGATTAGCGGAGTTGTAATGAATTAAATACGTTTACTCAAACTTTGCCGAAAACCATCTTTAAACTATACTTTGGACTAAGGTACTATACTTAATCTATATTTTCTTTGTGATCGAGACCTCTAGGATGGAAACTTAAATACTAAAACTTTGAGATAATGATACAAGCTTTCCAAAACTGTTGAATTCGTTTCCTAACACTCGATGTGCACCATTTTGTGACTATCATAGGAGGTTGTTTCAACGTAACTACTTGTAGAGTATTTTTAATACGACGGGATGTCATAAACATATATTTTGACGATAAACATTATTTCCAAAACGTACAAGTGGTATGGATATCATATGAGTTTGCATGCACGACATTGTTTCATGACTTACGTTAGAGCATATCATTCATTATAGGTCGTGGTTAGACTGTTGCGTCTCATTTCTGTGCATCCACTTTGTCATCATAACTATTGCAACAGGTGAGTTCGTAGCCCCACTTTTACTCGTTTAATTGTTTTATAAACTCTTCGGGGGAGATACATGCTCAACTTCATGCTTTTACTTTACACTTATATGAACTTAAACTATATTGTTAGATTTATCATGAACTCGTTACCCTTTTGTTTCACTACTCATGCTAGTAAGTAGATTGTGTCCGAACTAAATTGATCACTATGTTATGAACGCTATTATTTGAATCACTTTCCTTGATTTTGAACCCTTCGACATGTATATTTGAGCTCTTTTAAATTGATTCGGACCCTTTAACATATAAGTGAACACTTTGGACTTGATATGAACCTTTTGACATATAGTTAAACTCTTTTAACTTGTACAAGGACCCTTTTTATATACTTTAAACTTGTTTGACGTGATTTTGAACGCTTCGACTATCTTGAACCTTTTGATATTATTCGATCTCTCTGACTGTTCTGAACCTTTAAACTCGACTTAAATCTTTGAACTTAATTACGAACTTTTGAACGGAACTCTTGAACTTATATATAAACTTATGACTTGTTTGAACTTATTGAACCGTACGTGTTATGACCTTGACCTAAAGTCTCCCATGTTCGGAGCATCACTATAAAGTCTCCCATGTTCGGAGCATCACTATAAAGTCTCCCATGTTCGGAGCATCACTAGAATGTCTCCCTATGGGAACGGAGCATTTTCAACCTTAAGCCTCCCCGGTCCGGAGCAGAATGTCTCCCTATGGGAACGGAGCATTTTCAATCTAAATTCTCCCATGTTCGGAGTGTTCTTAATTGTGTGTAATAGTTGTATGATGTACTGTTCGTACATTCGCATTGTTAGTCTCCTATTAGTAGGTAGTATGGATAGCGCTATTAGAGGTCGGCCAACCTCTCGTCCACTATGTTACGGGACGCATATTATTTATTCTAGCAGCTTTGCTTGGCATACATTATTATATACGTGGTGCAATATTGAGAATTATTATGGTATCTTATACTCGACTATTAGACATACTACTTTTTGCAGTGGGTTGTGAACACACAGGTTGCAAGTTTTGTATGGGCGGAACTTGGAACTGAGTGGATTTACAATGCCTTTGCTTTGTGAACTCATTTGGCAACGTGTGCATGAACATAAACTATACATATTTTGGCAGTGGGTTGTGAACACACAGGTTGCAAGTTTTGTATGGGCGGAACTTGGAACTGAGTGGATTTACGATGCCTTTGCTTTGTGGACTATTCTATATGACCAAAAACAATGCCCTTGCTGCATGAACATTATTTAAAAGCTTTACTTGTTAACGAAACTCTATGAACTCACTCAACCTTTGTGTTGACACTTTTAGCATGTTTTATCTCAGGTATCTAAGGCATTCACTTCATGGCATGCATGTGGACTTATCATAGAGTCGCGGTGTCGACGCGTCTCACCTATATTTTATGCACTTAACTATCGTTTGATTGTAACAAACTCGTTTTGATATATTGGAAATCTTTTGGGACCTAATGTTTGTAAACTCTGATTACTTTAATGAATCAAACGATATTTTCAAAACGACACTTTAGGTCGTTCGATATAACTGTAACTTTGATGCTATGACAGTCCTCCCCAAGGTATTCCATTCCGCTGTAAAACAGGTAATTTGGGGGTGTGACAGATTGGTATCAGAGCATCGGTTATAGAGAACTAGGTTGCATCATTGACCCTAGACTATAACTACATCATCATAGCATCTCATCATATCATTATAAGTGCACATTCTTTATACATGCGGACTTATGACTCAACACCAAACATCATATGAGTCGATTAGTCCAAGCATTTCATAGTTACTCCTAAATTATACATAGCCTGATCACCTATGTCTAATTCAGGAAGAATCATGCAATGAAGGGAGTAGTAGTCTCATATGTGTAAGCAATTCCGTAATCGAGCCAAATTTTCAAAAGATTTTCTTCAAACCACTTGTTTCCAGTTTGATCCGCGTGACAGTTCTTGTTTGATGAGTTGCAAAGATCAAGCTAGAAACAAGTTGTTACCTAAACCGATTTAACCTAATCGTATGACAGTTCTTGTTTGATGAGTTGTGGGATTAAGTAAAAATCGGTTACCAAAAAGTCTTTTGAAAATTTTGCTCGAGAATGGGAAAGCCTGCCTCATCGAGCCTAATCATAAGGGAGCATGTCTTTAGAATGGGATATAGTCACGATATATGCATGAGCATTGACATAATCATTTAGACCATACATGAGCATAAACTTTTAGAACCCTTGTCGCGGTTTGGGCCATAGTATCATTAATCGAATCACGAGGACGTGATTCCTCTGACATGGGAAGAATGTCACAATTCTCAATTTCCGGTCATTTCTCAAACTCCATATTCATCATTTCATATCAATTTATGCATGGGTTTTGCATTTTACATTAAACGTTTATTTTCTTATTAAATAAACGCTATCGCGTAAACATTATTTGAACAATTGATCCGACACTTCCAAAAGTTATCCCGATATATTTTAATACTCATATTAAGTTTATAAAAATAATATTATGAGTTTACCCAGTGTTTTAAATTTATTTCGTAAATAAATTTTTATATTTATATAATTACGACGGTTTTCGTAAATTCAATCCGATAATTATTATTTCACTCAGTTCTTGTAAGAAATGTATTTTTAAAATTTTTATGACTTCAATATATTTTATCTTGACCCATTAAAATTTACTTTTAGCTAACGCTACCATAAATGTTCAAAAGTGTATACTAGTCACTACTTATATTTAGTTAACTTACTTTACATATACATTTACATTACATACTTAATAAAAAAAAATATATATCCTAGCTAATGAGGATACCCTTGTGTCGACAAGGGGAATGACTCACCTTCAAATTTGCTAAATATCTCATACTTAAATCATATTCTATTTTCATTTAACACATACAACTTAAGTTACAAGGTGTAAAAAAAATCAAGTATCCTTCTCCCCTCTTCTCCACATGACCGGCCAACCAAGGGACCAAGAAGGAGATTATATTTTTTTTTCTAATCAAGTTATTTACAATCTAGTATTACTCTTAATCAAGGTTTTGAAATAAAAACCTAGGGTGCTTAGGATTAATCCTTTGTTCATTTAACCTCATCAAGACTAGTAAGCATCTCATATTCATGTTCATATTTCCTATTCATTTTATGTTCATTTCATCATATTTAAGAAAAACATGCAAGTCATATTGATGTTTATACCACTTTTTAATGTTTTTAAGTGTTATATATATATATTTCATCCTATAATTACTCCTTGTAATATATCACTTTTGGTGATGCCTAGGAACCCATGACACCCTAATAAGGTGTATGGTAGGATTAGAATAGCTTCGGAGTTGTTTTGAATTGGTTGGAATAGGTTTGGCGCGTGAAAAAGTCATTTCGACAACTTTAGTTAACGGTCTGTCCATATTTTTAAATTTGGGAAAATTCGACAGTTGGTAAAATATTTTGGGCTAGATATTTGGAAAATAAACTTTAAAACGAAAACGTGGCCGCTTGAACGGATTAAAACGGAGTTATAACGAAGAAGTTATGAATTTTTTAAGTTTGACGACGAAAACTAATAATTCCAGAAATTTCAGCATGAAAAATGTCACCCTTTACGAGTCAAAAATGAGGCTTAAGCATTATTAAATATGTCGACTTATCAAAAATATATTAGTATACTTTGACACGAATCTAAGGACATATAAAACGTAGAAAACGGTCTTGTAACGATTAAATTACACGTGTATACATAAAGTTGCCGTAACTATATTATATAAGAAAAACTATATTATTTCTAATAGACAAGTTTTACGGCAAACAAAGAGACCAAGTTGAAGGTCGTTTTTAACATTGATTTAGAACTTTTTATAAAGTGATGTCTTCTAGTAAAAGTGAGTTCGCCAGGTATATTTATCAAAATGACCGGCCGTTTGATTAGCGGAGTTGTAATGAATTAAATACGTTTACTCAAACTTTGCCGAAAACCATCTTTAAACTATACTTTGGACTAAGGTACTATACTTAATCTATATTTTCTTTGTGATCGAGACCTCTAGGATGGAAACTTAAATACTAAAATTTTGAGATAATGATACAAGCTTTCCAAAACTGTTGAATTCGTTTCCTAACACTCGATGTGCACCATTTTGTGACTATCATAGGAGGTTGTTTCAACGTAACTACTTGTAGAGTATTTTTAATACGACGGGATGTCATAAACATATATTTTGACGATAAACATTATTTCCAAAACGTACAAGTGGTATGGATATCTTATGAGTTTGCATGCACGACATTGTTTCATGACTTACATTAGAGCATAACATTCATTATAGGTCGCGGTTAGACTGTTGCGTCTCATTTCTGTGCATCCACTTTGTCATCATAACTATTGCAACAGGTGAGTTCGTAGCCCCACTTTTACTCGTTTAATTGTTTTATAAACTCTTCGGGGGAGATACATGCTCAACTTCATGCTTTTACTTTACACTTATATGAACTTAAACTATATTGTTAGATTTATCATGAACTCGTTACCCTTTTGTTTCACTACTCATGCTAGTAAGTAGATTGTGTCCGAACTAAATTGATCACTATGTTATGAACGCTATTATTTGAATCACTTTCCTTGATTTTGAACCCTTCGACATGTATATTTGAGCTCTTTTAAATTGATTCGGACCCTTTAACATATAAGTGAACACTTTGGACTTGATATGAACCTTTTGACATATAGTTAAACTCTTTTAACTTGTACAAGGACCCTTTTTATATACTTTAAACTTGTTTGACGTGATTTTGAACGCTTCGACTATCTTGAACCTTTTGATATTATTCGATCTCTCTGACTGTTCTGAACCTTTAAACTCGACTTAAATCTTTGAACTTAATTACGAACTTTTGAACGGAACTCTTGAACTTATATATAAACTTATGACTTGTTTGAACTTATTGAACCGTACGTGTTATGACCTTGACCTAAAGTCTCCCATGTTCGGAGCATCACTATAAAGTCTCCCATGTTCGGAGCATCACTATAAAGTCTCCCATGTTCGGAGCATCACTAGAATGTCTCCCTATGGGAACGGAGCATTTTCAACCTTAAGCCTCCCCGGTCCGGAGCAGAATGTCTCCCTATGGGAATGGAGCATTTTCAATCTAAATTCTCCCATGTTCGGAGTGTTCTTAATTGTGTGTAATAGTTGTATGATGTACTGTTCGTACATTCGCATTATTAGTCTCCTATTAGTAGGTAGTATGGATAGCGCTATTAGAGGTCGGCCAACCTCTCGTCCACTATGTTACGGGACGCATATTATTTATTCTAGCAGCTTTTCCTGGCATACATTATTATATACGTGGTGCAATATTGAGAATTATTATGGTATCTTATACTCGACTATTAGACATACTACTTTTGGCAGTGGGTTGTGAACACACAGGTTGCAAGTTTTGTATGGGCGGAACTTGGAACTGAGTGGATTTACAATGCCTTTGCTTTGTGAACTCATTTGGCAACGTGTGCATGAACATAAACTATACATATTTTGGCAGTGGATTGTGAACACAGGTTGCAAGTTTTGTATGGGCGGAACTTGGAACTGAGTGGATTTACGATGCCTTTGCTTTGTGGACTATTCTATATGACCAAAAACAATGCCCTTGCTGCATGAACATTATTTAAAAGCTTTACTTGTTAACGAAACTCTATGAACTCACTCAACCTTTGTGTTGACACTTTTAGCATGTTTTATCTCAGGTATCTAAGGCATTCACTTCATGGCATGCATGTGGACTTATCATAGAGTCGCGGTGTCGACGCGTCTCACCTATATTTTATGCACTTAACTATCGTTTGATTGTAACAAACTCGTTTTGATATATTGGAAATCTTTTGGGACCTAATGTTTGTAAACTCTGATTACTTTAATGAATCAAACGATATTTTCAAAACGACACTTTAGGTCGTTCGATATAACTGTAACTTTGATGCTATGACAGTCCTCCCCAAGGTATTCCATTCCGCTGTAAAACAGGTAATTTGGGGGTGTGACACAAAAACTCAGAACTTAGTGAGAACATTGATCGAGATGATCACGATAATTTGGTAAAACATCTTTTTAAACTAGAAGTTGAACATTTTGATTCGCAACTACAATATCTATATCTTAAAGAAAGTGTTAAAACTTCAAATATCAAGACATCCTCAGATGTTCCAGAGTTTGATGCAGTTTTTCAGATAAATAAACGTGACGGACATATTAAAGCTCATTGTTGCACGATCAGAAAGTTGAAAGCCCAAATTTCTCAATTAAAGGATGAAAAGAACAATGTGACTGGCTCCCAAATGCCTCCTCCTTTAGATTCTCAGTATTCTCAAACTTTTCATCTTCAAAACTTAGTAAATGCTTTACAAAAGGAAAACGAGAGCTTTCTAGAAGAAAATGAAAAAGTTAAACGTCACTTTAAAGAGTTATATGATTCAATGAAAGTCACTCGTGACAAAAACAACGAAAAAATAACTTCTTTACAAAAGGAAATTGAGAATCGAGGGGTCGGAAAAGGGAACTGCCACTTGTTTTTAATAAGAATGTCATTTCAAAGTCATCATCTGACTGCAAATATACTGTGACTGTTAAATACATTCCTCCTCATCTTAGGAATAATGAACTTGTGTTTAATAACTACTGTGCTCACCTTAAGGATAGTCTAGAATGTCTCCGTGAGATTGTGGAAGAGGACTTCATAAATAAGCCTCTTGATAGAGAAATTAGGTTTGCTTGCATTTGTGCCAAACGATCTTAGGAGCAGCTAGAATGTTTACTTGCAACATGTCCTAAATCCTTAGGTGCGAAAGGTAAAGCTATGATGCCTTGTTCTATGTCTAGTGCCAAGCATACAAACCATTCCATGCCCAGTTTTAAGAAATCGAACACTAATGTGCCTTCCAGTAGTTCAGATCCTTGCACATCTAGTTCAGGAATGCAAAAAGTAGATCAACCAACTAATGTTCCCATAATTCCCTCTACAGGAGTAATCAGTGACATTAAAGCAAGCAGGTCAAAGCCTCCAAGCAATACCAAGCAAGATAGGACCTCGCAAGCTAAGAATGTGCATTGGAAGAGAGTAGAAGACCAACCTAGGAACTTTAAGTTTGAGTTGAATAAAACGAATCGTGTTGATTCTAGTATTAGCCATAGGGCGTACTGTAATTAATTCGAATTCTGATACTATCTAAAAACCATGTAATGATGTCTGCTTGAAATTCTGTTGCTAATCATGAATGTGGTATGAATGTTTTGTCTAATGCTGTCAAATGCCCAGTTAAAATTGTTAATGCTAAAAATCATGCTAAGAAGACTAAAAGGCAAAGACAAAAGAAAGTTAGAAAACAGTGCAAACCCACAGGAAGAACATTTAGTAAGATAGGTTATCAATGGATACCTTTTGGTCATAAGGATAATCAGTTCTGTCCTCAATCTGCTAAGACAATGCCCACTAGAAAATGGATGCCTACTGGTAGAACTATTCCTTTAAGAAGTGAACATACTTTGAATAGGTCAAATACGGACACCAGCACTGTATTTATTCCTAATGATTCCATTGCTTCTATTTATGATATGGATGTTTCTATTTCTGATGTGGGTGTTCCAATCACTGTTACTAACCAAGTGGAACCCATTATTGCATGGAGTTCCCAATTATCCAGTTATCCATTCTTGTCTGTGTTTAACTGCAGATCGTTCAAATCGTTCGGTGGTACCTGGACTCAGGCTGTTCCAAGCATATGACTGGAGACCGGTCTCGGATCATGAACTTCGTGAGAAAATTCATCGGAACTGTGAGATTCGGAAATTATCACTTTGGTGCTATTATGGGTTATGGAGATTACCTAGTTGGTGATAGCGTGATTTCCAGGGTGTATTATGTTGAAGGTCTTGGACACAACCTATTCTTTGTTGGTTAATTTTGTGACTCCGACTTAGAAGTGGCCTTCAGAAAACATACTTGCTTTGTTAGAGATCTTGACGTGAGGTTTCATAAACTTGTGAATGATATGAGGAACATCAGAATGACCATGCCAGACATTCAACTGAATTCTAAGTTTGTGAACAATATGAATCCTGAATGGCACAAGTTTGTCACTACTGTAAAGCAAACAAAAGGATTAAGTAATACAAACTATGAGCAATTGTATGCCTTCCTTCTTCAAAATGAGGGTCATGCGACTTTAGAAAAAAGGGTTATTGAACAACTCAAAGCTAAACAGGGAGAATCAAGTTCATCAAATGACTCAACAACTTACTACACCAATATTGGGATTACTACCAAAGCTTCTAAAGTCATACCTACTGGTAATGGAAATCACAAACTCATTCCCGATCCAAAGTTCAAACAACCTGATGCTGATGCAGCAATGGAACATTTCATCACTCAACTGGCTCTTATGGTTAAAGAAAACCGGACCTTCTCACCTCACACAAATCGTCTTTTCACAAACAATGAAATCAGAACCTCATCCAACCTTCACAATCATGCTTTGATCAGAGACGAAAATATTTCAGTGCAACAAACTCCAGGAAGGTATTATAAACAAGGAAGAGGTGGAGGGAACATGGTTAATCAGAACTGGGGATTGAATGGAAATCAAACACAAGCAATGTCAGACAAGTGCTACAACTGCGTTGGTGATGGACATATGGCTAGAAATTGCACATCTCAGAAACTCCCTCAAAATGCAGATGTGGATGAGCAGCCAAGTCAGGAGATAGGTCATAATCATCAGAATGCTCTTCTAGTAGCCGACTGTGATGCATACGACTCTGACGTCGATGATGGACCTACTGCACAAACAATCTTCATGGCTAGCATTTCTCCAATGGTCTCTTCAAAGGTCCCCTCACCACAGCAAACTGTTCCATCCAAAGAAGCAATCATCTCAGAGGTATTAAAACTATATGATAATGTTGATCTGCAAAAGATACATGATAAAGTTCAATCGCATGAAACTTGTGATTCAGATATTCCAAATACGGGTAATGATAATATTGTCCCATATGACCAATATGTGATCCAATGTGAGAATGCAATTGAACCAAGTGATGTATCTGATGAAATCAATGATGATTACGTCTTTGATGAATACACTGCATGTGTTCCTAATGATTCGGCTATTTCTGAACTCAAAACCTATAAAGAACAAGTTGCCATCTATGAACAACATGCTAAGTTTGAACTAACTACACGTAAGCAGGAGATGGATGACCAAATGCATACAATAATTAATAAAAGCAACTTTAGGGAAGAAATAATTAAACAAGAGCTAGATTCCTTAAAAGAAAAGCTTAACAAAACAGCTAAGCAAAAACAAGAACTTCAAGAAAATGTAAAAGTGCTTAAGCAGGAATTTAATGCTAAGGAATCAAAACTCTTAAATGAATTTTCCAACCTAAAAACTTTGAAAAACAAACTTGAAAATAAATTGTACGTACAAGGAAACACCATTCAGACTGCTCACATGATTACTAAGCATAGAGTTCTAAGTGACAAACATAGTGTTGCATTAGTTGATGAACCAAACCCTAAAGCATGTATGAAAGCTAGAGATGCACAGAAGGTACTCTATGATGGCAATGAAATCCTTAAGCCTAGACAAAAACCTAGTTGCACTGAGAACACTGAGGAAGATAGACAGTTAGAAGAAGTGACTAGAAAAAGATTATATGAAAAGCTTAAAACTCCTATGTGTATAGAAAAGAGAATCAGTTACAAAACTCCCAACTACGCTAAGGAAAATTGGATTGCCTTTAACAAATTTAGACCTCAAACACAGTTGACTCATGAACAAGTGTTTTGGAAAAAGGATATGGACATGATAAAAGCTGAAGAATTTGTTGAAAAGAATCCCCCATGTAGGAGAATGCTCCCTACCACTGTTTATCCCCCCAATACCCCAATGCACTTAGTTCCTAGATCTATTCCCACTAAGAGCAAGACCTTAATCAGTCAATATGTTATTTTCCAACTATTTGTTGATTTTGAGAAAACTTGTAAGAAAAGGATCAAACCCACTGGGATAACTGAAGGGGAAAGGGGTTTTGAGCAAACCAAAGAATGTTATTTAACTGAAGTCATGCCTTTCTTTAAACAACTAAAAGGTCAATTTGAGAGTCTTAAAAAGGGAATGGATTGTGATATTAAAGAAATGGAAAAGGAATTTGATGCAATGATAGTTGAGGTTAGTGAGTGTGAGCAAGAACTAAAATACAATGAGATTGAGAGGAAGAATTTGCACACCTTAAATGAGAATACTATTTCTGAATGTATTATTCAATATGTGTTTTACACTGCTACAAATTGTTCTCTTAATGCTTCTCAATTTCATGAATTATCTATTGCATTGAAAGTTTTCCATGATCGTGTCATTGAGCTTGAAAACAAAATGTCACAATTCTCAATTTCCGGTCATTTCTCAAACTCCATATTCATCATTTCATATCAATTTATGCATGGGTTTTGCATTTTACATTAAACGTTTATTTTCTTATTAAATAAACGCTATCGTGTAAACATTATTTGAACAATTGATCCGACACTTCCAAAAGTTATCCCGATATATTTTAATACTCATATTAAGTTTATAAAAATAATATTATGAGTTTACCCAGTGTTTTAAATTTATTTCGTAAATAAATTGTTATATTTATATAATTACGACGGTTTTCGTAAATTCAATCCGATAATTATTATTTCACTCAGTTCTTGTAAGAAATGTATTTTTAAAATTTTTATGACTTCAATATATTTTATCTTGACCCATTAAAATTTACTTTTAGCTAACGCTACCATAAATGTTCAAAAGTGTATACTAGTCACTACTTATATTTAGTTAACTTACTTTACATATACATTTACATTACATACTTAATAAAAATATATATATATATATATCCTAGCTAATGAGGATACCCTTGTGTCGACAAGGGGAATGACTCACCTTCAAATTTGCTAAATATCTTATACTTAAATCATATTATATTTTCATTTAACACATACAACTTAAGTTACAAGGTGTAAAAAAAATCAAGTATCCTTCTCCCCTCTTCTCCACATGACCGGCCAACCAAGGGACCAAGAAGGAGATTATATTTTTTTTTCTAATCAAGTTATTTACAATCTAGTATTACTCTTAATCAAGGTTTTGAAATAAAAACCTAGGGTGCTTAGGATTAATCCTTTGTTCATTTAACCTCATCAAGACTAGTAAGCATCTCATATTCATGTTCATATTTCCTATTCATTTTATGTTCATTTCATCATATTTAAGAAAAACATGCAAGTCATATTGATGTTTATACCACTTTTTAATGTTTTTAAGTGTTATATATATATATTTCATCCTATAATTACTCCTTGTAATATATCACTTTTGGTGATGCCTAGGAACCCATGACACCCTAAGAAGGTGTATGGTAGGATTAGAATAGATTCGGAGTTGTTTTGAATTGGTTGGAATAGGTTTGGCGCGTGAAAAACTCATTTCGACAACTTTAGTTAACGGTCTGTCCATATTTTTAAATTTGGGAAAATTCGACAGTTGGTAAAATATTTTGGTCTAGATATTTGGAAAATAAACTTTAAAACGAAAATGTGGCCGCTTGAACCGATTAAAACGGAGTTATAACGAAGAAGTTATGAATTTTTGAAGTTTGACGACGAAAACTAATAATTCCAGAAATTTCAGCATGAAAAATGTCACCCTTTACGAGTCAAAAATGAGGCTTAAGCGTTATTAAATATGTCGACTTCTCAAAAATATATTAGTATACTTTGACACGAATCTAAGGACATATAAAACGTAGAAAACGGTCTTGTAACGATTAAATTACACGTGTATACATAAAGTTGCCGTAACTATATTATATAAGAAAAACTATATTATTTCTAACAGACAAGTTTTACGGCAAACAAAGAGACCAAGTTGAAGGTCATTTTTAACATTGATTTATAACTTTTTATAAAGTGATGTCTTCTAGTAAAAGTAAGTTCGCCAAGTATATTTATCAAAATGACCGACCGTTTGATTAGCGGAGTTGTAATGAATTAAATACGTTTACTCAAACTTTGCCGAAAACCATCTTTAAACTATACTTTGGACTAAGGTACTATACTTAATCTATATTTTCTTTGTGATCGAGACCTCTAGGATGGAAACTTAAATACTAAAACTTTGAGATAATGATACAAGCTTTCCAAAACTGTTGAATTCGTTTCCTAACACTCGATGTGCACCATTTTGTGACTATCATAGGAGGTTGTTTCAACGTAACTACTTGTAGAGTATTTTTAATACGACGGGATGTCATAAACATATATTTTGACGATAAACATTATTTCCAAAACGTACAAGTGGTATGGATATCATATGAGTTTGCATGCACGACATTGTTTCATGACTTACATTAGAGCATATCATTCATTATAAGTCGCGGTTAGACTGTTGCGTCTCATTTCTGTGCATCCACTTTGTCATCATAACTATTGCAACAGGTGAGTTCGTAGCCTCACTTTTACTCGTTTAATTGTTTTATAAACTCTTCGGGGGAGATACATGCTCAACTTCATGCTTTTACTTTACACTTATATGAACTTAAACTATATTGTTAGATTTATCATGAACTCGTTACCCTTTTGTTTCACTACTCATGCTAGTAAGTAGATTGTGTCCGAACTAAATTGATCACTATGTTATGAACGCTATTATTTGAATCACTTTCCTTGATTTTGAACCCTTCGACATGTATATTTGAGCTCTTTTAAATTGATTCGGACCCTTTAACATATAAGTGAACACTTTGGACTTGATATGAACCTTTTGACATATAGTTAAACTCTTTTAACTTGTACAAGGACCCTTTTTATATACTTTAAACTTGTTTGACGTGATTTTGAACGCTTCGACTATCTTGAACCTTTTGATATTATTCGATCTCTTTGACTGTTCTGAACCTTTAAACTCGATTTAAATCTTTGAACTTAATTACAAACTTTTGAACGGAACTCTTGAACTTATATATAAACTTATGACTTGTTTGAACTTATTGAACCATACGTGTTATGACCTTGACCTAAAGTCTCCCATGTTCGGAGCATCACTATAAAGTCTCCCATGTTCGGAGCATCACTATAAAGTCTCCCATGTTCGGAGCATCACTAGAATGTCTCCCTATGGGAACAGAGCATTTTCAACCTTAAGCCTCCCCGGTCCGGAGCAGAATGTCTCCCTATGGGAATGGAGCATTTTCAATCTAAATTCTCCCATGTTCGGAGTGTTCTTAATTGTGTGTAATAGTTGTATGATGTACTGTTCGTACATTCGCATTGTTAGTCTCCTATTAGTAGGTAGTATGGATAGCGCTATTAGAGGTCGGCCAACCTCTCGTCCACTATGTTACGGGACGCATATTATTTATTCTAGCAGCTTTGCCTGGCATACATTATTATATACGTGGTGCAATATTGAGAATTATTATTGTATCTTATACTCGACTATTAGACATACTACTTTTTGCAGTGGGTTGTGAACACACAGGTTGCAAGTTTTGTATGGGCGGAACTTGGAACTGAGTGGATTTACAATGCCTTTGCTTTGTGAACTCATTTGGCAACGTGTGCATGAACATAAACTATACATATTTTGGCAGTGGATTGTGAACACACAGGTTGCAAGTTTTGTATGGGCGGAACTTGGAACTGAGTGGATTTACGATGCCTTTGCTTTGTGGACTATTCTATATGACCAAAAACAATGCCCTTGCTGCATGAACATTATTTAAAAGCTTTACTTGTTAACGAAACTCTATGAACTCACTCAACCTTTGTGTTGACACTTTTAGCATGTTTTATCTCAGGTATCTAAGGCATTCACTTCATGGCATGCATGTGGACTTATCATAGAGTCACTTAACTATCGTTTGATTGTAACAAACTCGTTTTGATATATTGGAAATCTTTTGGGACCTAATGTTTGTAAACTCTGATTACTTTAATGAATCAAACGATATTTTCAAAACGACACTTTAGGTCGTTCGATATAACTGTAACTTTGATGCTATGACAGTCCTCCCCAAGGTATTCCATTCCGCTATAAAACAGGTAATTTGGGGGTGTGACAGATTGGTATCAGAGCATCGGTTATAGAGAACTAGGTTGCATCATTGACCCTAGACTATAACTACATCATCATAGCATCTCATCATATCATTATAAGTGCACATTCTTTATACATGCGGACTTATGACTCAACACCAAACATCATATGAGTCGATTAGTCCAAGCATTGCATAGTTACTCCTAAATTATACATAGCCTGATCACCTATGTCTAATTCAGGAAGAATCATGCAATGAAGGGAGTAGTAGTCTCATATGTGTAAGCAATTCCGTAATCGAGCCAAATTTTCAAAAGATTTTCTTCAAACCACTTGTTTCCAGTTTGATCCGCGTGACAGTTCTTGTTTGATGAGTTGCAAAGATCAAGCTAGAAACAAGTTGTTACCTAAACCGATTTAACCTAATCGTATGACAGTTCTTGTTTGATGAGTTGTGGGATTAAGTAAAAATCGGTTACCAAAAAGTCTTTTGAAAATTTTGCTCGAGAATGGGAAAGCCTGCCTCATCGAGCCTAATCATAAGGGAGCATGTCTTTAGAATGGGATATAGTCACGATATATGCATGAGCATTGACATAATCATTTAGACCATACATGAGCATAAACTTTTAGAACCCTTGTCGCGGTTTGGGCCATAGTATCATTAATCGAATCACGAGGACGTGATTCCTCTGACATGGGAAGAATGTCACAATTCTCAATTTTCGGTCATTTCTCAAACTCCATATTCATCATTTCATATCAATTTATGCATGGGTTTTGCATTTTACATTAAACGTTTATTTTCTTATTAAATAAACGCTATCGCGTAAACATTATTTGAACAATTGATCCGACACTTCCAAAAGTTATCCCGATATATTTTAATACTCATATTAAGTTTATAAAAATAATATTATGAGTTTACCCAGTGTTTTAAATTTATTTCGTAAATAAATTGTTATATTTATATAATTACGACGGTTTTCGTAAATTCAATCCGATAATTATTATTTCACTCAGTTCTTGTAAGAAATGTATTTTTAAAATTTTTATGACTTCAATATATTTTATCTTGACCCATTAAAATTTACTTTTAGCTAACGCTACCATAAATGTTCAAAAGTGTATACTAGTCACTACTTATATTTAGTTAACTTACTTTACATATACATTTACATTACATACTTAATAAAAATATATATATATATATATCCTAGCTAATGAGGATACCCTTGTGTCGACAAGGGGAATGACTCACCTTCAAATTTGCTAAATATCTTATACTTAAATCATATAATATTTTCATTTAACACATACAGCTTAAGTTACAAGGTGTAAAAAAAATCAAGTATCCTTCTCCCCTCTTCTCCACATGACCGGCCAACCAAGGGACCAAGAAGGAGATTATATATTTTTTTCTAATCAAGTTATTTACAATCTAGTATTACTCTTAATCAAGGTTTTGAAATAAAAACCTAGGGTGCTTAGGATTAATCCTTTGTTCATTTAACCTCATCAAGACTAGTAAGCATCTCATATTCATGTTCATATTTCCTATTCATTTTATGTTCATTTCATCATAATTAAGAAAAACATGCAAGTCATATTGATGTTTATACCACTTTTTAATGTTTTTAAGTGTTATATATATATATTTCATCCTATAATTACTCCTTGTAATATATCACTTTTGGTGATTCCTAGGAACCCATGACACCCTAAGAAGGTGTATGGTAGGATTAGAATAGCTTCGGAGTTGTTTTGAATTGGTTGGAATAGGTTTGGCGCGTGAAAAACTCATTTCGACAACTTTAGTTAACGGTCTGTCCATATTTTTAAATCTGGGAAAATTCGACAGGTGGTAAAATATTTTGGGCTAGATATTTGGAAAATAAACTTTAAAACGAAAAAGTGGCCGCTTGAACGGATTAAAACGGAGTTATAACGAAGAAGTTATGAATTTTTTAAGTTTGACGACGAAAACTAATAATTCCAGAAATTTCAGCATGAAAAATGTCACCCTTTACGAGTCAAAAATGAGGCTTAAGCGTTATTAAATATGTCGACTTCTCAAAAATATATTAGTATACTTTGACACGAATCTAAGGACATATAAAACGTAGAAAACGGTCTTGTAACGATTAAATTACACGTGTATACATAAAGTTGCCGTAACTATATTATATAAGAAAAACTATATTATTTCTAATAGACAAGTTTTACGGAAAACAAAGAGACGAAGTTGAAGGTCGTTTTTGACATTGATTTAGAACTTTTTATAAAATGATGTCTTCTAGTAAAAGTGAGTTCGCCAAGTATATTTATCAAAATGACCGGCCGTTTGATTAGCGGAGTTGTAATGAATTAAATACGTTTACTCAAACTTTGCCGAAAACCATCTTTAAACTATACTTTGGACTAAGGTACTATACTTAATCTATATTTTCTTTGTGTCGAAACCTCTAGGATGGAAACTTAAATACTAAAACTTTGAGATAATGATACAAGCTTTCCAAAACTGTTGAATTCGTTTCCTAACACTCGATGTGCACCATTTTGTGACTATCATAGGAGGTTGTTTCAACGTAACTACTTGTAGAGTATTTTTAATACGACGGGATGCCATAAACATATATTTTGACGATAAACATTATTTCCAAAACGTACAAGTGGTATGGATATCATATGAGTTTGCATGCACGACATTGTTTCATGACTTACATTAGAGCATATCATTCATTATAGGTCGCGGTTAGACTGTTGCGTCTCATTTCTGTGCATCCACTTTGTCATCATAACTATTGCAACAGGTGAGTTCGTAGCCCCACTTTAACTCGTTTAATTGTTTTATAAACTCTTCGGGGGAGATACATGCTCAACTTCATGCTTTTACCTTACACTTATATGAACTTAAACTATATTGTTAGATTTATCATGAACTCGTTACCCTTTTGTTTCACTACTCATGCTAGTAAGTAGATTGTGTCCGAACTAAATTGATCACTATGTTATGAACGCTATTATTTGAATCACTTTCCTTGATTTTGAACCCTTCGACATGTATATTTGAGCTCTTTTATATTGATTCGGACCCTTTAACATATAAGTGAACACTTTGGACTTGATATGAACCTTTTGACATATAGTTAAACTCTTTTAACTTGTACAAGGACCCTTTTTATATACTTTAAACTTGTTTGACGTGATTTTGAACGCTTCGACTATCTTGAACCTTTTGATATTATTCGATCTCTTTGATTGTTCTGAACCTTTAAACTCGACTTAAATCTTTGAACTTAATTACGAACTTTTGAACGGAACTCTTGAACTTATATATAAACTTATGACTTGTTTGAACTTATTGAACTGTACGTGTTATGACCTTGACCTAAAGTCTCCCATGTTCGGAGTATCACTATAAAGTCTCCCATGTTCGGAGCATCACTATAAAGTCTCCCATGTTCGGAGCATTACTAGAATGTCTCCCTATGGGAACGGAGCATTTTCAACCTTAAGCCTCCCCGGTCCGGAGCAGAATGTCTCCCTATGGGAACGGAGCATTTTCAATCTAAATTCTCCCATGTTCGGAGTGTTCTTAATTGTGTGTAATAGTTGTATGATGTACTGTTCGTACATTCGCATTGTTAGTCTCCTATTAGTAGGTAGTATGGATAGCGCTATTAGAGGTCGGCCAACCTCTCGTCCACTATGTTACGGGACGCATATTATTTATTCTAGCAGCTTTGCCTGGCATACATTATTATATACGTGGTGCAATATTGAGAATTATTATGGTATCTTATACTCGACTATTAGACATACTACTTTTGGCAGTGGGTTGTGAACACACAGGTTGCAAGTTTTGTATGGGCGGAACTTGGAACTGAGTGGATTTACAATGCCTTTGCTTTGTGAACTCATTTGGCAACGTGTGCATGAACATAAACTATACATATTTTGGCAATGGATTGTGAACACAGGTTGCAAGTTTTGTATGGGCGGAACTTGGAACTGAGTGGATTTACGATGCCTTTGCTTTGTGGACTATTCTATATGACCAAAAACAATGCCCTTGCTGCATGAACATTATTTAAAAGCTTTACTTGTTAACGAAACTCTATGAACTCACTCAACCTTTGTGTTGACACTTTTAGCATGTTTTATCTCAGGTATCTAAGGCATTCACTTCATGGCATGCATGTGGACTTATCATAGAGTCGCGGTGTCGACGCGTCTCACCTATATTTTATGCACTTAACTATCGTTTGATTGTAACAAACTCGTTTTGATATATTGGAAATCTTTTGGGACCTAATGTTTGTAAACTCTGATTACTTTAATGAATCAAACGATATTTTCAAAACGACACTTTAGGTCGTTCGATATAACTGTAACTTTGATGCTATGACAGTCCTCCCCAAGGTATTCCATTCCGCTGTAAAACAGGTAATTTGGGGGTGTGACACAAAAACTCAGAACTTAGTGAGAAAATTGATCGAGATGATCACGATAATTTGGTAAAACATCTTTCTAAACTAGAAGTTGAACATTTTGATTCGCAACTACAATATCAACATCTTAAAGAAAGTGTTAAAACTTCAAATATCAAGACATCCTCAGATGTTCCAGAGTTTGATGCAGTTTTTCAGATAAATAAACGTGACGGACATATTAAAGCTCATTGTTGCACGATCAGAAAGTTGAAAGCCCAAATTTCTCAATTAAAGGATGAAAAGAACAATGTGACTGGCTCTCAAATGCCTCCTCCTTTAGATTCTCAGTATTCTCAAACTTTTCATCTTCAAAACTTAGTAAATGCTTTACAAAAGGAAAACGAGAGCTTTCTAGAAGAAAATGAAAAAGTTAAACGTCACTTTAAAGAGTTATATGATTCAATGAAAGTCACTCGTGACATAAACAACGAAAAAATAACTTCTTTACAAAAGGAAATTGAGAATCTGAGGGGTCAGGAAAAAGGGAAACTAACACTTGTTTTTAATAAGAATGTCATTTCAAAGTCATCATCTGACTGCAAATATACTGTGACTGTTAAATACATTCCTCCTCATCTTAGGAATAATGAACTTGTGTTTAATAACTACTGTGCTCACCTTAAGGATAGTCTAGAATGTCTCCGTGAGATTGTGGAAGAGGACTTTATAAATAAGCCTCTTGATAGAGAAATTAGGTTTGCTTGCATTTGTGCCAAACGATCTTAGGAGCAGCTAGAATGTTTACTTGCAACATGTCCTAAATCCTTAGGTGCGAAAGGTAAAGCTATGAGGCCTTGTTCTATGTCTAGTGCCAAGCATACAAACCATTCCATGCCCAGTTTTAAGAAATCGAACACTAATGTGCCTTCCAGTAGTTCAGATCCTTGCACATCTAGTTCAGGAATGCAAAAAGTAGATCAACCAACTAATGTTCCCATAATTCCCTCTACAGGAGTAATCAGTGACATTAAAGCAAGCAGGTCAAAGCCTCCAAGCAATACCAAGCAAGATAGGACCTCGCAAGCTAAGAATGTGCATTGGAAGAGAGTAGAAGACCAACCTAGGAACTTTAAGTTTGAGTTGAATAAAACGAATCGTGTTGATTCTAGTATTAGCCATAGGGCGTACTGTAATTAATTCGAATTCTGATACTATCTACAAACCATGTAATGATGTCTGCTTGAAATTCTGTTGCTAATCATGAATGTGGTATGAATGTTTTGTCTAATGCTGTCAAATGCCCAGTTAAAATTGTTAATGCTAAAAATCATGCTAAGAAGACTAAAAGGCAAAGACAAAAGAAAGTTAGAAAACAGTGCAAACCCACAGGAAGAACATTTAGTAAGATAGGTTATCAATGGATACCTTTTGGTCATAAGGATAATCAGTTTTGTCCTCAATCTGCTAAGACAATGCCCACTAGAAAATGGATGCCTACTGGTAGAACTATTCCTTTAAGAAGTGAACATACTTTGAATAGGTCAAATACGGACACCAGCACTGTATTTAATCCTAATGATTCCATTCCTTCTATTTATGATATGGATGTTTCTATTTCTGATGTGGGTGTTCCAATCACTGTTACTAACCAAGTGGAACCCATTATTGCATGGAGTTCCCAATTATCCAGTTATCCATTCTTGTCTGTGTTTAACTGCAGATCATTCAAATCGTTCTGTGGTACCTGGACTCAGGCTGTTCCAAGCATATGACTGGAGACCGGTCTCGGATCATGAACTTCGTGAGAAAATTCATCGGAACTGTGAGATTCGGAAATTATCACTTTGGTGCTATTATGGGTTATGGAGATTACCTAGTTGGTGATAGCGTGATTTCCAGGGTGTATTATGTTGAAGGTCTTGGACACAACCTATTCTTTGTTGGTTAATTTTGTGACTCCGACTTAGAAGTGGCCTTCAGAAAACATACTTGCTTTGTTAGAGATCTTGACGGTGTGGAACTTCTCCAAGGAACTCGTGGTTCAAACCTATACACCATCTCTATCGAAGATATGATGAAATCTTCACCCATCTGCTTGCTGTCAAAGGCCTCAAAAACTAAGTCTTGGCTATGGCACCGTCGTCTCAATCACTTGAACTTTGGTACCATAAATAGTCTTTCCAGAAAGGACTTAGTAAGAGGACTACCTAGACTTAAGTATGAAAAAGATCATCTTTGTTCAGTATGTCAATTGGGAAAAAGCACAAAATATGCCCATAAACCCAAACCTGCAAATTCAATTATGGAAGTTCTACATACCATCCATATGGATTTATGTGGACCATTGAGAGTACAAACAATCAATGGGAAGAGATATGTGTTAGTTGTGGTGGATGACGACTCCCGATTCACTTGGGTTAAGTTTTTGAGAACTAAGGATGAAACTCCAGATGTAATCATTAAACTTATTAAACAGCTCCAGGTCCGACTCAACAAAACAGTCAGAATCGTTCGAACTGACAATGGAACTGAGTTTGTTAATAAAGAGCTCAATGAATTTTATGAAAGTGTTGGAATCAGTCCTCAAAGAAGTGTTCCTCAAACTCCTCAATAGAACGGTGTAGTCGAAAGGCGAAATCGAACCCTTGTGGAAGCCGCGAGAACAATGCTGATATATTCAAAGGTTCCAATGTTTTTATGGGCTGAAGCCATTGCCACAACATGCTACACACAAAATCGCTCTTTAATTCACACGACTCATGGAAAGACTCCATACGAACTTGTCCACAATCGAAAACCTGATCTTTCATACCTTCGTGTGTTTGGTGCTTTATGTTACCCAACTAATGACGGTCAAGATTTAGGCAAACTTAAAGCAAAAGCGGACATAGGTGTATTTGTAGGATATGCACCAAACAGGAAAGGATACCGAATCTACAACAAAAGAAATCGAAGCATCATGGAAATAATTCACGTTACGTTTGATGAGCTTACCGGTCAAATGGCTCCAGGACAATCCAGTTCTGGACCCGCAATTCAAAATAATTCCATTAGTTCTTCACTTATTCAGAACTCCTCACCAGCAACTCCATTTGTACCACCTTCAGAAGATGATTTGAAGAATTTGTTTGATCCTATGTTTGATGAGCACTATGAACCAAATGCTAATGAACTGTCAAGTCCATCATCAGAGGCTGCTGCTATCCCTGTCAACACAGATAAATCCTCAACTTCTATGTCGCTAAGTCAAGAAGCGCCTTCTGCTAATCACTCAGTCTCATCATCAATTCCTCAATCATCGAGTGTACACAATGGAAATGTTGTTGCTGCTACTGATAATGAGAATCCTTTTGCTCCTCCAGAAGATGAACCCTTTGAAAATATATTTGCTCCAGAATCTTCAACAGAACCATCTTCATCTAGAGAGAATGACATTATTGGAAATCCACTGAACAACATTATTGGAAATCCTTCTCGACCAGTATCCACTCGTAGACAACTTGCAACTGATGCTTTGTGGTGCTTCTTCAATTATGTACTTTCCAAGATCGAACCAAAAGATGCTAAAGCAACTATGACAGAAGACAGTTGGTTCGAGGCCATGCAGGACGAAATTCATGAATTCGATCGCTTGGATGTATGGGAATTAGTACCTGCCCCAGACTGTGCTATGATCATTGCTTTGAAGTGGATCTTCAAAGTAAAACTCGATGAACATGGTGACGTGATTAAGAACAAGGCTCGGTTAATTGCAAAAGGATACCGTCAAGAAGAGGGTTTAGACTTTGAAGAATCATTTGCTCCTGTTGCAAGAATTGAGGCAATCAGAATCTTTTTGGCCAATGCTGCAAGTAAGAACATGGTAGTATATCAGATGGATGTAAAGACAGCATTTCTTAATGGAGATCTCAAAGAAGTTGTATACGTCATCCAACCCGAAGGCTTTGTGAATCCAGAGCATCCCACTCACGTCTATCGTCTGAAGAAGGCTCTTTACGGATTGAAGCAAGCTCCAAGGGCTTGGTATGATACACTATCAAAGTTTCTTCAATCCACTGGATTCAGCAAAGGAGCAGTTGATCCGACATTGTTCACCAGAAAGGCAGGCAAACATTTAATTCACGTCCAAATTTATGTTGATGATTTTATCTTTGCCTCGATTGACCCCAGTGAATGTGATCGGTTTTCAAATGAAATGAGTTCCAAATTTCAAATGTCAATGATGGGACACATGTCATTTTTCTTAGGATTACAAATTTCACAAAGTCCCGGAGGCATTTTTATAAATCAATCTAAATATGCTAATGAGATTTTAAAGAAATTTGGATTTGATACTTGTGATCCCGTTGACACTCCCATGATTGAACGTACCAAACTAGATGAGGACCACTCAGGGATCATGTTAGATCAAACGAAATATTGAAGTATGATTGGATCCCTGATGTATCTCACTGCCAGTAGACCAGACATCTTATTCGTTGTATGCATGTGTGCTAGATATCAGGCTAAGCCTACTAAAAAGCACCTTGAAGCGGTTAAAAGGGTCTTTCGGTATCTCCAAGGAACCATTAACATGGGACTTTGGTATCCGAAGGAGACTAATATGTCTCTAACAGCATATGCAGATGCAGATCATGCAGGGTGTCAAGATACACGTCGAAGCACATCAGGTGGTGCACAATTCTTAGGAGAGAAGCTGGTCAGCTGGTCTTCCAAGAAACAAATGTGTACGTCGATATCCTCTACAAAGGCTGAATACATAGCCATGTCATCGTGTTGTGCTCAAATCCTTTGGATGAGATCCCAACTAACTGACTACGGCTTTGACTTCAACAAAATTCCTCTGTATTGTGATAACAAAAGTGCCATTGCTCTCTCTTGCAACAACGTTCAACACTCAAGAGCAAAGCATATCGACATTCGACATCAGTTCATCAGGGAACAAGTTGAAAAAGGTGTGGTAGAGCTGTACTTTGTGAGAACTAAATATCAACTAGCAGACATCTTCACAAAGGCACTACCTCGAGAATGTTTTGAGTTCATACTTCCTCGTCTTGGACTCAAGAGTCTTCAGCCTTAGACACTCAAACGTCTTCAAGAGGAAACTGAGGAGTAAAAGTTTTTCTTCATCTATTCTATCTGTACATATTTTTTCAAAAACAAAATACAAAATTATAAAACCACCAAAAAGAAATAGAAAAATATAAAATCCTCATATAATCCATAAAAATTTGAAAAACTCAAAAAATTCCAAAAATATTGTCATTTTTCATCATGTTTTTCTGTATTCGACTGAATCTACGGACCTCTTGCTGTCCTTCGAAGAATGATACGGGTTTTTAGATTTTGTTCGAATGTAAAAAAAAAAAAAAAAAACCTTTTTGAGAGATGGAAAAACAAGGTTTATAGTCATTTCAGCCTATAACCCGTTTTAAAGAAAGAACAGAGCCATGCTTTTTCGTATGTTTCAAATCTCATGCTCTGATTCTAAAAACAAATGTTTGTCAATTAAAAAAAAAAGACAAATGTTTCGTTCTCAAATATTTTTCCTTCTATAAATTCTTCTGAAAAATACTTGTTATCTAATGAAAACAATGTTAAACAAACTAACTCGAACTAAACTTTTGAAATCCAATTTGGACTCGACATCGGTCAAAATATCGATCTCTCAATCAACAACTTATGTCATTGATTGAGGGAGAGAATGATTTCAATTCAATCAAAAGGTTATTTGTCATGTTTTCAAAAGATATTCATGCATGTTATTGGAGTTTCAAGTCTCATTAATGATCCTTATCGGTTAAAAGTTTCTTAAGCAAGTCACAATTCTCCTCAAAAGCTTTCAACAACAATTTAAATCTATAAAGATCACAAATCTCAAATGATTTGAAAATTGTGATCGGGGGAGAATTTGTGATTTAAATTGGATTTATACTGATAATACAACAAATGGTTTATAAGTGATCAACTAGTTCTCCTCCCTACATGTGCCAAACGATTTTAAACTTTCCATGCACATGTTAAGGGGGAGCACATTCATCAAACCATTTATGATGTAAAACGTGATTGCTTTGCATTAAGTGCATGCTCCATCTAATATGTGCAAAAATCTTCTCGAACCCTAAAGCACATATTGCTGGGGAGCAAATCTTTTGAAAACCACATCCGCTTCCAAAACATCTTTTAACTAAGTATAATAAATACCAAGGTTGATTGGGAATGTGATGTTGATATCTTTTAGAAAAATAGGGATTAAAGAATCGATTCACTCGTTTTTTTAATCTGATTTACAAGTCCTCTTGCCTCCATGTGCCAAAAACATTTCAAATATGAGATGCACATGTTTAGGGGGAGATTCTTTCTAAAAATATCAAAAAACAATTCAGGTACAAAATGTTTTGATCATGTATCATAAGTACTTGGATTGATTTTCAAATGGTTTTCAATTGGTTCCATTGGCAGAAGAACAATACCAAAAGACCGACAAAATTTGCTTTATGAATGGTGATATAAGGATGGTTAGGATAGGTATTCGTTCCCACGATCCCGCCAGAGCCGGAGAGATCTACCCAGGGACAATCCACTAGTTAGTGTAGAGTCCTTAGTTATGATGAAAAAAGGAGAAATGTGAGATAAGGGAAGAGTGCGGACTGAGATAGAGCTAGAACTGGAATAAACCCAACAAGGTTCTAGTTATGAAGTCTCGGTAAGCACAGAATGGGTTGAAGAATGAAAAAGAATTGAAATGTGAAAAGGGTGAAAAGAAATAGCCCTCCAAAAAATCAACCTTAGGGCAGAAACCGGATTTAATTCATTTGCTACTAGTGCTTACTAAGCTAACACTGGTATTGAAGACAAGACGTCATGGACCCAGTGACGCACTGCACCAAAACTTCCCAAGCTACTCAAGTTCCTCTTAAAAGGACTTGTTTCATTCTTACGTGGAACCTACATGATCTATCGACTTTCTCTTAGAGATTGTTGATATTGAAGAAGGAGACCCTCTCCCCAGTCTCCGGAACAGGAACCAAAATATGCACTATTGAGTCTAGAGCCACGAGATCATCATACAAATCTCATTAGGACACTGTCAAAGAAGGCTCTCTGTTTCACACAATGTGGAAAGAGAGATTATATTTTAAGAGTCCTACGCTTTATCCTTGTGGTAATGCCAGAACATCTGAGTGATATGGTAACATATTCACAAGGAAGATGGAAAGCCTTCTGGAGCCAACACTAAACAAGCTCCTGGTAGGTGGCATGTGAGATCTATCCAATAGATCAACCATGTGACAACTGAGCAGAAACAATGGGGCGATTCAATTTCTTGAATCAATCCTGGTTCAGGTTATGGATTGACTGTGTACTAAATTTCAAAATAAAAGGTATTTATGATTGATAATTGATTTTCAATAAAACCTCGTTGTATTGCAAAAACAATTTACATTGAGCAATACAAGATTGTTTTTCAAATCTCTTTTTATCAATCAGTGAATCTTTATTCACTGGTTCACTCACTCCGCGTTGTCTTTTTTGAGACGTTCCAGTTTTAGAACAGCTAGTGCAGCTGCGAAACCCTGTCAAGGAAATTCTTCGGAATTATACCTGATCACAAGCAGTACTTGTACTGATCAACGGGGAACCGTGGGCCGTGTACCTCAATTCCATGAAAGTGATCAAAGACACTTTCGTGTGTTTTATTGCTAACTGTTGTATGTAGGTACGCCCGACGTTTACAGCTGATCAGAATGAAGCAACCAATCCATAAGCCACATGCTCACTCAATACATTCACTTCTAAAGAAATCATGATTAAAGCATCATTGACTCTGATATTTTCACTCCATGCTTCTGCTACGCTGCTGCCAATATTATGAATCAACAAATGCTTCCGCTACTTTGATGAGAAGAAATCATGATCCAGACTGTGAGCATGTCGGTCCAAATGTCACAATATCACTTGTCACCAACACCACTAAGGAGGAGTCAGAGATTTATGATTGCAGATTATCTCAAAGCTAACTCAACACTCAGTATCACGTGGATCAGTTAAAGACCTCCACTTGGATTACCCAAGCATGCAAAAATGAAGAACCAAAGACTACGAGCTACTGAGCAAAGAACTACATCAAGAATGCAAGAACAATTTAAAATGTAATACCTGTTTGTATTCATTGTAATTTGAGGTGACCTCCCTTAGGGGGAGATTGTTAGGATTTGGAAAATCCGTTAGTTAAAGTATCGGTCACCTCAAGTATATGTAATCGTTAGAAAGCTCGTAGTCGTAGTTACGTTATGTTAGTTAGTAGATTAGTTAAGTAACATCGTGGAGGACGGACGGGTCTTTACACACTGTATGCCTGATCCACAGCTCGAAATGTGGCGACTTATGTAAGAACTATAAGTACTCTCTACCTCCCATGGTAGAGAGTTGGAGCTCATAATAAGATTTCTCTTTCTCTCACTAAAGTTCCCAAAACCTCTAACTTTCTCTCTCTAAACCTTCTTATCATACATTTGATTTATGGTTTAGTGTGTTCATGAAATCTAATATGCTACATTTAGACAACTTAACACCATCATTTGACAGTTCATTTAAAATAGTTTTGTACTGGGTGTAAGTTTGAGACAGAGTTTCTGAGTCCTTAGCCCTGAAGGTGTTATACTCAAGTGTCAGGTCCATTATCCTGTTTCCCTTGGTATCAGATGGACCTTCATGGCTATGAACTAGTTCATCCCAGGTTTGTTTAGTTGTAGTATAGCTTATAACTGACTCCATAATATCATCAGGAAGACATGATATGATGATACTTTTGAGTCTTTGGTCCTGGTTGACCACTCTTCTCTTATCCTGAGTCCACTGAGCTTCAGGTTTAGGCAAACCTTCAGCAGTTTTTGGGACAAATGGACCTTCATTTATACACTTGATATAATAAGGTTCCATCCCAATCAAATAGCAAATCATACGCTTTTTCCATTTGTTGAATTTTCCAACTTCAAGTCTAGGGGCAACAGCTGAATAAGCTCCACCCTTTTTATCGACTAGTTGGGGTACATCAATTTTAGCCATGGGGATCCTAATTTTAAAACGTTTTAGAGCAGCTTAAAAGAAAGTATAAAAAGTTTTATAATCAGCCTTGCTCTGATACCACTTATTGTTCCCTATTCACTACCGTATAAAAAAATTAAGTATTTAAAACAAACTAATAGTGAATAATGACTGAAATTAACGTAAGTAAAACACACTTATAAATTTTCAACGTTTATATTCTTATTAGAAATGAATCAAAAGAATACATTACCCAAGTACTTGCAGAATAGTACTTGGGATTGAAATGACAAAGTTTGGTGACTCCTCTCTAAGCTCAGGCTAAGTCTGAGCACAACTCTTAGAACCCACGGAGCTATCTCAAAGATTAAGGGTGTGTTTGTTTCATTTAGATGTTTTGGGTCTGAATCTGACTACCACATCTTACTGGTAAGAGGTGGTTAGAAAGTCTAAATCTGAACGAAATAATGTTGTTTGTTTTTGTATAATTTTCCGAATGATTTTAAGTGCTCGTTTTTGCAATTTGTTTATTAAACCAACGCAATGCGATAATAAGTAAATTATGTAAATATGAAACAAGACTTTTTATCATAAATATAACATAGTTAATAAACAATCATATATACTATATAAAGTTTACAAAACGAGTAAGATGCAGTAAGACAAGTCTCCCACCTCTTACTGAGTAAGATGTTATATGTCTAACTGGGTCTTACTCAAAAGATAAAAACAAACAACCAAAACGTCGCCCCTCCTCTTACTGGTAAGAGTAAGAGGGCTAGTAAGACTTTTTTTTTAAAAACAAACACACCCTAAGTTGTATTTGGAGGAGTGAAAAGATGGCTTGTGTGTGTGTGTTTTTACAATTCACAAGCTTAATCTTTTCACTCAATCTCTTATGCTATTTATACAATTATGATTTTAACTTTAACCTAAAGGACAAAACTGAGATCACAGTAAACACGAATATTGATATATTCGATTACTGTTTACTTTGCTATTTGTAGAAGGCGGCAAGGCTGCTTTCCTTAACAGAGATACTTTAGTTTAGCCGCTTGCTATTCAGGGAAAGTTTGACTTTAGTAGATAGGGACTTGGTTTTATCTGGGTAAACATTTCCCGCCTTGTCCCGCTCATTCTTCAGGTCTTCATAGCCTTGTCTATATCTTGATTTGTCTTCAGTGTAAAAGTTGGAGAGGAGTCTTAGGGATTCAGTGAGTTATTTTCATCACTCACTGAATCCACCATCTTCTTCTTGACTTAGTCTTCACCCTTTAAGTTCCGCCTTACAGAGTGGAGAGGCTTCTTCTTCGCCTCATAGTGAGTATCCTGAAGATGGCTCACTGAGAGACTATGCACTCAGTGACCTGTAAGTGTTTAACGGACTAAACACTTGGGCTATTTTCTATTCAAATCCTAGATTAAGGGGTTTGCGTATTTACTGAACCCAACACATAGGTATAGCGAGACACTATAAATATTAAGACCTAGTCAGTAAAACCTGTATAAAGTTTTTGGCGCCGCTGCCGGGGAGTTATATTAGGATTAATATTAAGTCTTTCATTTCGTTTTTTTTAAAACTTTTCTCACGATCATATTTCAAGTTTTCAGGTACCATGGAAGTTGTTAACATCGATGACCTCACTCTTGAGGAATACTTGGCGTTGACAAGGGCGGAACAAGGGCCGGGTCTCGTAAGACCGGCAATTGGAGCGGATGTTCGTTTCGAAATTAAAGACCAATTTATGAGGGAGCTTCGCGCTAACCCTTTTTCAGAAAACAGGGACGAAGATGCATATGAGCACGTTGAAAATGTCCTATACATCGCTAGCCTTTTCAATATTCTGGGCGTGTCTCATGATCTTTGTTATGCTACGGGTATTCCCAATGACTCTCACTGGAGCAGCCAGAAGATGGATCGAAAGATTGCCCGCCGGGGCAGTTAATACTTGGGCGCTACTCAAGAAACACTTTATTCAAAGATATTGCCCGCCATCGAAGATTTCTAACCAGCTTTTGGAGATCCATAATTTCAAACAAGAAGACGATGAAACTATGTATCAAGCTTGGGACAGATACAACGATCTTCTTTATAAGTGTCCTACCAATGATTTGAATAACCAGTAGAAGGTTAATATTTTCTGCAAAGGAATAAACATAACTACAAGGCAAATCTTTGGACGATCAAGGACCTATCCCAAACATGACTCCTACCACTGCAATTGAAGCCATTCAAAAAATAGCGGACCACTCTCAAAAATGGCATGACGGTGGGAGTAAAAGAAACCAAGGCGGAAGTTTTGACGGAATTGCAGCAATAGCGAGTAAAATTGAAAATCTCAGTCGAGATATGCTGAAAGTCAGAGAAACCGTTCATGCAATCCAAGTAGGTTGTGAAATCTATGGAGGAGGACATCTTACGAAAAATTGTCCTCATATGGACGATGAGAATATTGAAGAAACTAAGTATGGAGAAAATCGACCATTTTACGAAGATAATCGAAATAGTAATGGTTATCGTGTGAATTACAACCGTGGGCCTTATGGAGAAAGAATGCCCAGTCTTGAGGAAACAATTAATAAGTTCCTGGAAACTTCAGCCCAGAAACAAAAAGAACAAGATATTTGGTTAAAGGAATTCTAGGAAAACACTAACAGAAACCTTTCCAAGCACGACACAACTCTGAAAAACCAAGAATCCATGGTGATGAGGCTCAGTGAAAAAGTAAGGAGGAATCACGATAAACCTGAAGGATCTAAACCAGCTATGGAATGTAAGGTAAATTTTTCTGATGATAACTCGAAGGTTCAGGTCAATGATACGGATTTAGGGGATGATTTCGTCGACAGATCTGAGTTACGCCGTAACATGCCTAATGAGTTACGTCGTAACTATGTGTTTGACAACGATAACGGGGTTGTGAAGAATACTGAGGAAATCCACTCTAACGAATTACGTCGTAACCAAGAATCTCAGTTACGGCGTAACTGGGATACGTGGGCAGACAGCTTCTTTGATATAAGTGAATCAAAGACTCAGAAAACTGGTGAATGGTCCCACGATATTAACCTATTTCCTTTATCACCATCTAAAAAAAGATATCAGTGGTGCAAAGCCATACCTGTAACTAAGGGGGACTCGTTTGACCTATGGGCTTCATGTGATCCCGAAAGCGAAACTTGTGATGGAGGTACTTACGACAAAGAGAGAATCAAGAATAACAAGTTTTTATGGTGCTTACACGATGATGAAAGACTAAAAAAACTCTCCTTTGAAGATGAAGAAGAGCCACTGATAACTCACTGGTGTGCTCTTGTCATCATAACCGATGAGGAGACCACAAGAGCATGGCCTACATGCAGCCCTTTCCACGAGTATTGCAATGGCGGAGGCAATGAAAGAAAGGAAGAATGGACATGCCCTCATGAGCGTGAAAGACATTGTATAAAATTCGGTGATTTAGCCTTTAAAGATTGTTACGCAATTCAATTTGGGGATGCCAAGATCGATCCAAATCTTCTTAAGAAGCTACAAATTGATTACGAAGAGCACATTCAGAAAAAGGAAGAGGCTAATAATGATATAAACTGAACGGATAAGAATTTAAGTGAAACTGACAATGAGAAATTACGCAGTCACTGGTGTGAAAGAGTAAAATCTCCTGGGAAAATTTTCTGGGCGTCATGCAACCCGTATGATGAAACGTGTAATGGGGGAAGCAGCTCTGGAAGAATAGGAAAGAATGAATTCTTTTGGTCCTCGACCAATGATGAGGAAAGAACGAGTTTGCCTTGGCTGGACAACCTAGGATTCGATAGTTGGGTGAAGATTAAATATGGACATGTGGACACATTAACCAAAGGGAAGATTTGGAAGGAATACATGGATCGAGAAAATTCAAACGACGAAAGTCTCAACAACATGTGTGAAACAACAATTGAAAATGACAAAGAGTTGGTTAGTAATGACAAAGAAGAATGCAAGCGCGTTCTTGTGGAGAATCTGCTCGATGAAGAATGGTTCAAAGACACAGCTTCTGATGACGATGATATTGAAGGAATCCTAGATTACCTTGAGTTACAAGGAAATGAGGAGTTCACGATCGATGACGAAGCTTACGAACAAAGGAGGTGCAAACTCCTAGGGATTACCTGCAAAAGACCACCTCCAATTATTGTCGAAAAATATGAATTCACTCGCTACCACCTGGGACCGGAAGAGAAATTTTGTAAAGTCCGAAAAATCAAAACCATTGAATACCTCAGAACTGCCTCGAATGTTGCATGGACGAAGCATAATTTGATGAAAGATATTGAAGAAGTGGGGCAAGCCCAAAGGCCCCCATAGAAGCCCCGCGGCTCTGAGTCTAACTTAAAGACTCGATAATAAAGAAAAGTGCTCTTTCGGGAGACAACCCGAATTATCCCTTTCTTTTGTTTTTATTTCCTTTCTGTGTTTTCTAACCATTTTTTGCAGGAAATGAGGGACTAATTGCTGCAGTTGCTGATCTGAACAGAGATACGGCGTAACTCATCTTGGTGATTACGCCGTAACCAACATTTTAGCAGCAGAATTCTTGATTCATTACCAATTATGGCGTAATACCATCTCAGTGGTTACGCCGTAACTACTCGCTTTATAGCTCATACCAGGTTTTTCCAGTTACGGCATAACTCTCCTCTGCTTTAATTCTTTTATTTTAAAACACAGTAACCTTGTATTAGTTTTTAAATGAACCTTGTGGGTGTGTTCCCTGTAAACCCTCACGAGACTTCACTCGTCCACTTGGGACACCAAGTTGTTTAAAAGGCTTGTTGCATTCGCTAAATGTAACCGTGATTCCTACGAAAGTGAGTTAGGTTTGTTTTTCATTTTTTTTCATTTTTTTTTCTTTTTTATGCTTGTCGGTATTGTGATTTCAGGGATTGAAGTTTGTTCATGACGCTTAAACGAAGGCACGGTTCTTTTTCGTGGGCCTTCTTCTTTTTGGAGCAAATTTCAGGGAAGTTCTCGCTCTAATTATACCTTTCTCTTCACCTTTATTTTAATGCCTAGTACAAAAGGGACTTTGTACAATTCAAGTGGGGGTACGGGAGTAGAAATATCTTTTGAACTATATTTCGCCCTCATTTTTCTAGTTTATTTTGAAAAATTATGCCATTTTTAAAATTTTGACATGTTTTTCCTAACCTAACTAGATTAGACCTTAGCCGAGCACATACAACCCTTGACATTACATTGTGAGATTAGCCTTATCCGTTTCCAATATTTTACCCAAAATCCACCAAATTATGAGTGTGCCGGTAGCTTGTAAACTTTAGAACTTGGCCTTTGCATCATTTCGAGACCATAGGCGAGGTATGTTGAGTTAGCTCGATGTATTTGGACTTTTCAGTTTTAGAAGGCAATATTTTAGGATTATCACCCAAACAGCCTACCATTGTGAGTCTATCGATTAGTCACCTCGAATTTTTGACCCCCATGTGAAACCCTTTTGTTGCACTCACCTTTAGTGCAAGATACCCCTAGATACACCCTTCTGAGCCATTCCTTTCATTTTTTCAACCCAATATATTGTTTCGTTACACCCATACACCTTAGCCTACCCTGTAGTCTTTATTTGTGATCGGGAAGTCATCATTTGCCTAAGTTCAAGGTTCGAGTGGAAAGGTTTGGAAATTACACTTTCATCGACAACATTTATGAAGATCATTGAAGACCCCCCGAATTCCCATTGTTCATATCAAGTGGGGGGATGTTATGTTATTATGTTATGCTTAAAAAAAAGAAAAAAAAAAGTTGATTGAGTTATGATATGGTAAAGTGCGATGTTATAAGCACTATAGTATGAGCTTTATTTATTAGTATCGAGGAGGCCACCTCGGTCACATTTGAAGATTGGAGTTGGTAGTTATGCCAACAGAAGAAGAAAAGGTAGTGTGCCCATCACGACGTCCTCTAATGACACATCTACCTTGCATTTCATGATCCGGTTTCTTGACTTCTAAGCTTGAACTTTGGGCGGACGGTAAGTGGTGATGACTTGGTTATAGATTTAGACAACCTGCTTGTTTTTCATTTTACACCAATTATACATCCCATGTCTTATCCTACCCTTTAGTCATGAAGCGTGTCTAGGTGATGCAAGTGAGCAATCTTTGGTGTCTTTTGCCATGGATTTGGTCATGTATCATTGATTTTTACACTTAGCGTGACATGTTAGTAATGACGAGTCACCCCTTAACCCTTGTTGTGTCTACCCATATTGCCTTCGAGAATTATTTAGCCCTTAACTCTAGTGGTGGAGATTTGTGTAACCCCCAAGCTTATGATAGAATACATGCTATGGTATATGCGATCGGTGATCACCGAAATTGACACTTAGAATAGTTGAGAGATTTGAGTGTTTGTTCCCCTTTAGGTGTGGTGTTAGGCTTTGTTTTATTCTAGCATAAGGGATTTGTAAACTCATATTTTCCAGGTTTTGGGAGATATATTTTTAGGAATCTATCTAATGAGGTCTACTTAAGGGCAAGTAGAGTTCAAGTGAGGGGATATTTGATAACATCAAATAGTCTTGAATATTAAGTGTCAATTTCCCCCATAATGCTCGTTATTTATATCATTTATATGGATTTACGCTTGTTTTCCATTGTTTTCCACTTTTCGAGGGTAAATTACGAGCATTGGAGCTAAAGAGCGCGGATATGGAAACATAACTAAAGATTTATCACGGTATGCCTATCTTGAAGAAGTTACAGTAACTCCTCTCTCTTACGCGTAACTATTGCGTGACCCAGAATACCAACTTATCAAGAAGTTACGGCGTAACTCTTCCCAAAGGTTACGACGTAACTCCATTAGGTCAAAAGAGGTTCCACGCCCGCTAATACTTACGCCGTAACTCTTGCATCACTACGGCGTAACGAGTTTATTGAAGACTACGGCGTAACCACTAATAAGGTTACGCCGTAACTAGCAAATCTCGTGCATTTACGAAGAAATAGAAGGTTACGGCGTAACTCCTATATTGGTTCGCCGTAACCCGGACACAGCCTATAAATACCACAATTCCGGCATTTCTAATCATCCCATTCCACACACAACAACCAGAGAACGTGGGAAAAAGCTCAAAAGCAGGTCTAGGGGAGCATCTGGAGCTATTTCCAAGGGAGAAGTCACACCATTAAGATAAGGTTTAAGCGTTTTATTTCTTTTACTTCCAATTCATGTATTTTGTACCTTTGAATATTGAATTGATTTGCATGATTAATATGGCTGACTAAGCACCCTTTGGTGCTAGCCTAGTTATGATTCCTTAATTGTTTTGTTTGGGTTTACCTTTACTTCCGTACAATTATTTCTAAGTGTATGCATGCATAGTTCTTTGGTAGTCACCCTTGATTGGTAGTTTTGAATGGCGGTAGAGGCCAATTGCCTAGGAGTCGATATGACCAACTGACCCTAGGTGGCTGAGAGCGGGAAGGGTAAGATATGACCAACTGGCGACCCTTTCTACTTGTGCTGATTTGACCAATGATCACCTATCGTTTGGATGAACTTAAGAATTGGGGGTGTAGTGTCAAAGTTCCTAACGGCCGGGCACTCACTATTTTGAATCTAGCATGTAGCGGTACTTAATGACTTGGCTTAGGGGACCGGGAACAACAGGACTTATGGGTTTTTTGCAGTTACGATTTCTCTTGTGGTGGCATCTTTGCTGATAAGTTAGGGCGAATTGACCAAATTCTATCCTCTCGAATTTGACCCTACCTGAAGTAATTGGAAGTAGGTAGACGTAGACATAACTAGCTAGGAGAATTGACTAGGTTAGCACCACTATTCCTCTATTGATTTCCCTTTATCCATTTATCTGCTTTTATTTTATTCTGCATTAGTAGTTTAATTAATAAAAACCCTATTGAAACCATTATTATTCTGTGACAATTAGACTTAGTAATAATCCAACACACATAGCTCTTGGGACGACCTCGGCTTTACCATTTACTACACTACACACGACCGGGTACTGCTGCGTTAGTGCACTTTCGGGTAGACCATAGGTATAGCGAGACACTATAAATATTAAGACCTGGTCAGTAAAACCTGCATCAATACTCTTCTATCTTCTCCCAGAAGTAGATGAAGCACCAGATTGGGTAGATTCAGGAGTATGACCCACTTGTGTAGTCTCGAGAAGGGAACGAAAGGGGTATTGGTTTGATGGGAATGGGAACACCCTCAGCAGAAGGATGTTGAGATGTACCAGCACGAATAGGTTTATCTCCCTCAGTAGAAACATGTTGTGTAGCATCAGAAGGATTTCCACCAAGGTTGTCAGTGGGAATGCTTTTATGCTCTTCAGAAGGAACAAAGGGAACTCCTGCAAAAGGATTCCTTGATGGATCTTCAAGAGGAATAGCTTGAGATTCATCAGCATGAAGAGTTGATTCAGCTGGTTTCTCCAAAGGTGTGGGAACTGGAGATGGGTTCCTCACAGCTGAATCTTTAGAAGTCTCTTCAGGATGAACAACAATATCTTCAGTTGAGAGCAGAATGTCATCAGAAGGATCAGTATTTTTCAACTTCCTAGCCTCAGATCCTTCCAAGGTAGAAGGAGGTCTCTTCAACCTTGTATAAGGACTAATGCATCCCTATTCAACTGATTTAGAATTCTCTCATATACCCTCTTTGCTGAAAAAAGTGGGATGCAACGGATATATATCCGTTATTAAACGGATATATATTAAAAGTTTAACCTTTTTAAAATAAAAAAAAAACCCACCACCCCTATTTATATCATCTTCATCTCCACCATTTTTATCATCTTCATCTCTTACATCTTCCATTCTTACTTAACCAAAATAAAAAATATATCTCACAATGTCTCAAAACCCAAATGACGGAGGGTACTTCACAAACTTACTTAACTCAAACCCACCACAATACGGGGGTTCTTCAAACCCGTCTTCCCCCTCCTCGACAAATTCCAACATGTCTCCACAAGAAATATTTCTTAACCAACAATATCAGTTTCAACAAGGATTTGCAAGTTACCCAGCCCGGGTTCAATCACCACAGTTTTTTAACCCGTCATAACCTCCATAGTTTTTTAACCCGTCACAGCCTCCACAGTTTCCCCAAATAGAATCACAACCGTCCGGTTCACAATTCAAAGTTCCAAAAGCACGTGAACCGGCAAAAGGCAGGGGGAAAAAGACGAAGGCAAAAAAACATGCTATTGATTTGGGCCTTGAGACGGCGGCGAATATCTTTGAAGTCATAGCACGGGAAAGCAGGAGGAAGTGGAGCAAGTCTGAAGAAATGTTACTTGTGCAGTGTTGGATAGAAATTTCCCAAGATAGAGATATGGGAAATGACCGTCTGAAGAGTTCTTTTGGAGCGACATTCTCGACGTGTTCAATTCTAAGACCACCGGATAACCAGCGTGGCAAGAATATGATAAGCGGTAAATGGTCGGGATTAACGGTGATTTCCGAAGTTCAACGCTATTTACAAACATCTGCAGCGTCGAAGTGGTGAAAATGACCACGATCATGTCGAATGCCAAAGATAGCTTTGCTTGGCGTTATGCTTTGGGAAGGAGTTGGCATATGAAAAATGTTGGAATGTTTTGAAAAATTATCCAAGTGGGATGCCGAAGATCCTATTGACATTACATGTCTCGAGGATATATTCGGGCGGACGACGACCTCGCCCCGAAAGAGATGGAGGCAAGCGAGACGCAGAAAAGCAGAAGTCGACTTCAACGTCGGCGTAAGCTTTCGGTGGAAGTCAATGAGTAGTTTTCGGGACATATATCGAAATATATGCTCAAAGCGGCGCTCAAAGGGCTTGTTACTGAGCGGCGGGAGAAGGAAGCTCTCCAAGAGAAGATCGAGATGGATTTTCGATGATACATCAATTTGAATCGACCGGTAAGCAAAATCATCCGCAAGGCGAGAACGTCTAATCAAGAAATATCACCAAAGAGATGACTAGGTTTCGTATTATTAGTATGTGTTGTATTTTTTTTACCCGTTTCCTTTTTTTTTCGTATCGTTTTTATTAGTAAGTGTTGTTTTTTTTCTTCTTATTATTAAGTTATGTATTGTATTTTTATTTTGAATAAAATGAATTTAGTTTATTTGGAAATGAAATTGAATAAAAAAAATAAAGTGGTAGTGGTGGGCCCCAAATGAAGAGGTTGAGATTTGTTATGAGTGAGGGGGGTTTGTTGTGGTTAGTTGTGGATAAGTGGGATGCTGATATGGCGCTGAGGTGGCACAGATGAAGAAGTGAGCCTTGTTATGACACCTAGTCCTCTTAGAGATCGAAGTTAAAAAGGCTTTCAAGCAAAATGCATTTTACTATTTTCAAAAAAAAATAAAAATAAAATAAAATAACAAACATTCATTTTGCTAACCATTTTCACATGCTTTTGACATATCGATCACTTCCAAAGAAAACATGATATTAAACACCTAGTGATAATAGTTTTAATGTCATAGACTCTTAGTCTATTATGATTCTTTAATGCTTCTTTGTTTAATAAATTTAAAATATAATAGGTTGGGTTAATGAAATAGGTTGAAAGTTAATGAATTTGATAATGGGTTAACTTAAAGTTAAACTTGAGCTTGTGTAGTGTCTTTTTGTTTAGGCCATGTCACACCCCCAAAATATCGCAGCGGAACGATAGTGTCATTGGGGTATAACGTCATAGCACAAAGTATGGATACAGAAAACGACCTCTATAATGAGACGTTTTGAAAAGTTTACCATTCGATAAATAAGTTAAAGTTTACACCACGAGAATTCACAAAGTTTGATAATACATAAAAAGTTTACAAAACATGTCGAATGGTAATTGTTAAAAGCATAAGACTCCAATGTATGCCATGCACCCAAAAGCTCCATGAAATGCTATCACATTAAGACCTGAGATAAACATGCTAAAAAGTGTCAACACAATGGTTGGTGAGTTCATAAGTTTGTAACAAAATGATTTGAAATACTTAGAGAATGTTCACACAGCAAAGGCATTGTAAATCCACTCAGTTCAAGTTCCGCCCATACAAAACTTGCAACCTGTGTGTTCACAACCCATTGCCAAAATATAGTATGTATATCATGAATATGCGCAATATGATAGATAAAAGTATAATTGTCACCACGAGGGTCTTCCAACAACTCATGTTGGGATGTTTGTAATTAATAGCCTTCCAACAACTTAATTTGGAGCCATTAATTCTTGCATGTTTGTAAATTAGTAGCCCTCCAACAACTTAATTTGGTGCCACTAATTCTTGTATGTTTGTAAATTAGTAGCCCTCCAACAACTTAATTTGGTGCCACTAATTCTAGTATGTTTGTAAATTAGTAGCCCTCCAACAACTTAATTTGGTGCCACTAATTCTAGTATGTTTGTAAATTAGTAGCCCTCCAACAACTTAATTTGGTGCCACTAATTCTAGTATGTTTGCAAGTATGCATATGAAATCAAATATAACCCAATCAAGTATAAAACGCAATCAAGTCTAAAGTATAAGTAATGTTGTTTGGCAAAGAGTTTAAATGTTTGATAAATAAGCATGTATCTCGCCCCAAATAGTTTATAGGAATTTAAATGAGTAAGAGCGGGGTATGAACTCACCTGGTGTGATTGATATGCTAACAAAATGAAGTGCACGAAAGTGAGGCTCGGAAACTATCCTCGACCTAAAATGAATGTTATGACTTGAGTTATGATATGTTGTCGTGAATGCATGATTTGAAAACGTATCACCCAATATGCTACTAGAAAACTAGTTATATAAAAATATTGTTACTTGAATGTGTGACGGTTCCCTGTCAAAAATAATTACTTTTGAGCTAATGGTGAAAATGTAGTTAAAACTACGTAACGGTTTTAGTAATTGACAAATCGGTTTACATCGGACTTGACGTAATATATACATAGGAAAACTAACTTGTTTTTAAGGTCCGTTTCTCCCGAAACGTCCGTTTAGGCCCTCAAAAACCTTGATTAAAATCCTGACAGCTTACTAACGCTGTGAATAGTGTTTTCAGCACGTTTTTGACTCAAAGTTCGGTTAACCATAACTCACTCGTTTTAAGTCCGTTTTTCAAGTTCTTTATATCCACGCGAAGGTAATGAAGAGTACTAATATATTTTTAAACTTCGGAGACTTCACAGAAATTTTAAGGCCACTGTTTGGGTCAGTTAAAATTCGGACAGCATAAACATTTTCCGGAAAATGGTAGTTTTTAAATCGTAACTTGAAAACCACGTATCTTTTTCGTTATAACTCCGTTTTAGTCCGTTCAAAAGGCCACGTTCATCACTAAAAATCTATTTTCTAAAACTTTAATAAAACTTATAAAATGACTAACTTTTCGGAAAAATTATAAATTTCGACAGGCTTCCGCTTAATTTAAACTTACCATTTTTATCTACTTGTTTAACCACAACTTCACCACAAAAATCCCTTAAACTACACTTCACCAATCCTACTAAAAATAAAATGCTAGTCGAACCATATATGATAAAAAGACTATTTTTGAGGTTTATATGACTACTTATAACATATAATTAAACATAAACTACATCAAACCTTCACTAGTAAAAGATCAAAACTTACTTTGATAAATCATTTTTCAAACTTCTCATTTTCATAAACTTTTAACTAGCACATGATTGTTATAAATATTTATAGAGCACATATGGGTGATAATCTTTGATCAACATGAATAAAAACTACAACTTGAGCAAATATGATCATATGGACTTCATGAAATATATGAAAAATATATATGAAAAGTAAGAGATGAAGTTTTATGCTTACAAATTGCTTGATGAGGTTTATGATCAAGGATTTGTCCTAAACACCCTAGGTTTTTATTTCAAAACCTAAACAAAGAGTGTTACTAGATTGTGTAGAACTTGACTAGAGAAAATTTTTGATGATCTCTTCTTGGATCCATGGGGAGGCCGGTTATGGTGTGGAAGAGAGGAAGAGAGGAAATTTTGATTTTTCCTTGAAATGTATCTATGTGTTGAAGAAGTATAGATTGAGGGTAATAATGCTTGATTGCAAGACAAGATCCACAATTTAAGTAGAATTGATGGATCTTGTCTAGCTCATTCATATATTTATTTCTTTCATTTGTTATCATGTATAAAAATTGTGTAAGTAAAATAGATATAAGTTCTATAAATATAAGTTGTAACTTGTAGTATTGTTAAATAAGATTAGTAAGTTGTATACACATTTGAATATTTAAGGAAGCGTTAGATAAAATAAATTTCACGGGTCAAGATAAAATATATTTAGGTCATAAAAATTATAAAAATACATTTCTTGTAAAATTTGAGTGATATAATAATTATCGTGTAGTTTTTAAGAAAAGCGTCGTAATAATATAAATTTAACAATTTATATACCAAATAAATTTAAAACACTGGGTAGACTCATTTTATTATTTTTTTTTTATAATCTTAATATGAGTATTAAAATATATTGGAATAATTTTTGAAAGTATTGAATCAATTGTTCAAAATAAATAAATTACGCGATAGCGTTTATTTAATAAGAAAATAAACGTTTAATGTGAAATGCAAAACCATGCATGAACCGTTATGAAATGATGAATATGGAATATGAGAAATGACCGGAAATTGAGAATTGTGACATTCTTCCCCTGATAGAAGAATCGCGTCCTCGCGATTCAATCGCTGATACTTAAAGTTCTACCCTTAGGTTTAGAGAAATCAGAATGTATGGTCAAAGTGCTTATGCCAAAACTTACGCGTCTAGGTTTCTTATCTAAGGAGACTCTCTGAATCTAAATAATACGGTGGATCACTTAATGGTCTAGGAAAAACGTACCAGTTACGCATTGCGGGCTTCCTCGGTCCCTATATAGAATGCTCGACCTCGAGGTGGACTGATATTGAGTACAGGGTTCGGGTTATTTCCTTCAATTGCCATAGCTAGATGAGCTTGTATCGGTGGCTTATTCAACTGGGGACAATTATTCCGGAAGTGATTTGGGCTGTTGCACTCGTAGCAAGTCCTTTGGTTATTCCTCATGTTGCCCGTATTAGTCGTTGTTATTGGTCTTGCACGTTCTTTACACTGGCTTGAAAAGTGATTCGACTGATTGCATATTGTACATAAGCGGCAGGGCTTGGTCTTCGGGTGATGATAAGCACACTTAGCACATTTGGGATGTGTACCCGCATACTCTCTTTGTTCAGGTTGCCACAAAAACTCTTTCCCTTTTGTTGTCTGCTACCACGCCTATCTGCTTATTCGACCCACTTGCTTCCTTCCTCTTATCACTGCTCTTCAACGTACCATTTCTAACCATCTCGTCTGTCAGGGTTCCTGCCCTCAGTATCGCACTTTGTATTGTAGACGGCTCAGTTGTTTTCACGGTTCCACGGATTTCGGGGACAAGACCATATATGTACCTCGAGATTCTCTTGGACTCGGGGGTAACTAGATGAGGAACTAGTCTGGCTAGCTCATGAAATCGGTCAGTGTAGGCTGCGTGACCAGCCCCTATCATAGAGTGGTGATAAAATTCATCTTCCGGTTTCGCATTTCATTGTCCGGGCAGTATTCCTCTTTCAATAACTCCTTAAATTCGTCCCATGTCATGCCTATAGCTGCTTCTAGCCCTAGCCTGTAGCGTGTATTCCACCATGTCAATGCCTTCCTGATAGCAAACAAGCTGCATACTTCACCCTCGATTTGCGGCACAATTGCGATGTCGATCACGATTCTGTCTTCTCTACCCATCGAGTATAAGCCAAAGCACCTCCTATACCATCAAACTCCACAGGTTTGCATGCCGAAAATTCCTTATATGTGCATCCATTAATGTTGTTGTTGTTGTTGGTGTTGTTGTTGTTGTTCTTGCCAGCTACATTGTTGGTGTCGCCATTCCGTTCCGTGGTTTCCCGAGTTGTTCATATGATTTCCAACTTGTGTGACAATAGTGGGAAGCAAGATTTGAAGTTGTTGAGCGATGATGGCGGCAAAGTCAGGGTTTCCGCCAGCGTTGTTGTCATTGTTACCCATGTCGCTACCGCCTTCTCTACCACCACGCCCACTTGTCATTCCACCCCTTGGTACCGTACCACCTCGGCCAGATCTTGCGTGTTACTCTCTTTGGTGCCATTATCTCGCAAGGAAAGAACCGTTGAATTCCGGTGTCTATACTTAACGTCTTCAAACATAATACCACGCCACAAATTGGTTCCTAAGGTGTCCACACCGATCTACGTATCCGTGGTCGCATATGTCCACGTGAGTTGTGACGCATTTATAATTATGTTGGCCACCATAATTATAATTGCTTCATTTCACACGCGTACATACCACCAAGCATACATGTCTCGGCGATTGGTGTTACTTAAATAGGTAGCCAGTCTATCATCCGATTCTAAACAGTGAAGGAGGGAATTAGGGTAGGTATCTAGGAAGAGTCGCACTTGGTGTATAGGAAATTCTGTTAGGTGCTAAAGTCACTATGAGGTTTAGTCGCCAGCAGTTCCCAAAATATCCTCAAGAGAACTCCCATCCTCGGGCAAAGTCATCAAATCTATCCAGCTTTATAGTAACACTTATTTAGCTCGATCTCGCATCTCATCAAACAAGAACTGTCACGAGATCAAGTTAGATAAGTGCTTGTTACTGAGCTCCATATCTTTGATGACCCAACTAGATTTTGGGACTCCCCTATTGGTACAAGGAAACTACGTTACCTAATGAGGTGGTTCTAGAAGGAATACTTAAGAAAACACATGCGCATGAAAAGTGTGTAAGGCAATAGGAAACGAAAGGATCGACGTGAGAGCGGTTATAGTCTAGGAACTAAAATGCAACCTAGTTCTCTATAACCAAGGCTCTGATACCAATCTGTCACACCCCCAAAATATCGCAGTGGAACGATAGTGTCATTGGGGTATAACGTCATAGCACAAAGTATGGATACAGAAAACGACCTCTATAATGAGACGTTTTGAAAAGTTTACCATTCGATAAATAAGTTAAAGTTTACACCACGAGAATTCACAAAGTTTGATAATACATAAAAAGTTTACAAAACATGTCGAATGGTAATTGTTAAAAGCATAAGACTCCAATGTATGCCATGCACCCAAAAGCTCCATGAAATGCTATCACATTAAGACCGGAGATAAACATGCTAAAAAGTGTCAACACAATGGTTGGTGAGTTCATAAGTTTGTAACAAAATGATTTGAAATACTTAGAGAAATGTTCACACAGCAAAGGCATTGTAAATCCACTCAGTTCCAAGTTCTGCCCATACAAAACTTGCAACCTGTGTGTTCACAACCCATTGCCAAAATATAGTATGTATATCATGAATATGCGCAATATGATAGATAAAAGTATAATTGTCACCACGAGGGTCTTCCAACAACTCATGTTGGGATGTTTGTAATTAATAGCCTTCCAACAACTTAATTTGGAGCCATTAATTCTTGCATGTTTGTAAATTAGTAGCCCTCCAACAACTTAATTTGGTGCCACTAATTCTTGTATGTTTGTAAATTAGTAGCCCTCCAACAACTTAATTTGGTGCCACTAATTCTAGTATGTTTGTAAATTAGTAGCCCTCCAACAACTTAATTTGGTGCCACTAATTCTAGTATGTTTGTAAATTAGTAGCCCTCCAACAACTTAATTTGGTGCCACTAATTCTAGTATGTTTGCAAGTATGCATATGAAATCAAATATAACCCAATCAAGTATAAAACGCAATCAAGTCTAAAGTATAAGTAATGTTGTTTGGCAAAAGAGTTTAAATGTTTGATAAATAAGCATGTATCTCGCCCCAAATAGTTTATAGGAATTTAAATGAGTAAAAGCGGGGTATGAACTCACCTGGTGTGATTGATATGCTAACAAAATGAAGTGCACGAAAGTGAGGCTCGGAAACTATCCTCGACCTAAAATGAATGTTATGACTTGAGTTATGATATGTTGTCGTGAATGCATGATTTGAAAACGTATCACCCAATATGCTACTAGAAAACTAGTTATATAAAAATATTGTTACTTGAATGTGTGACGGTTCCTTGTCAAAAATAATTACTTTTGAGCTAATGGTGAAAATGTAGTTAAAACTACGTAACGGTTTTAGTAATTGACAAATCGGTTTACATCGGACTTGACGTAATATATACATAGGAAAACTAACTTCGTTTTAAGGTCCGTTTCCCCTGAAACGTCCGTTTAGGCCCTCAAAAACCTTGATTAAAATCCTGACAGCTTACTAACGCTGTGAATAGTGTTTTCAGCACGGTTTTGACTCAAAGTTCGGTTAACCATAACTCACTCGTTTTAAGTCCGTTTTCAAGTTCTTTATATCCACGCGAAGGTAATGAAGAGTACTAATATATTTTTAAACTTCGGAGACTTCACAGAAATTTTAAGGCCACTGTTTGGGTCAGTTAAAATTCGGACAGCATAAACATTTTCCGGAAAATGGTAGTTTTTAAATCGTAACTTGAAAACCACGTATCTTTTTCGTTATAACTCCGTTTTAGTCCGTTCAAAAGGCCACGTTCATCACTAAAAATCTATTTTCTAAAACTTTAATAAAACTTATAAAATGACTAACTTTTCGGAAAAATTATAAATTTCGACAGCGCTTCCGCGCTTAATTTAAACTTACCATTTTTATCTACTTGTTTAACCACAACTTCACCACAAAAATCCCTTAAACTACACTTCACCAATCCTACTAAAAATAAAATGCTAGTCGAACCATATATGATAAAAAGACTATTTTTGAGGTTTATATGACTACTTATAACATATAATTAAACATAAACTACATCAAACCTTCACTAGTAAAAGATCAAAACTTACTTTGATAAATCATTTTTCAAACTTCTCATTTTCATAAACTTTTAACTAGCACATGATTGTTATAAATATTTATAGAGCACATATGGGTGATAATCTTTGATCAACATGAATAAAAACTACAACTTGAGCAAATATGATCATATGGACTTCATGAAATGTATGAAAAATATATATGAAAAAGTAAGAGATGAAGTTTATGCTTACAAATTGCTTGATGAGGTTTATGATCAATGATTTATCCTAAACACCCTAGGTTTTTATTTCAAAACCTAAACAAAGAGTGTTACTAGATTGTGTAGAACTTGACTAGAGAAAATTTTTGATGATCTCTTCTTGGATCCATGGGGAGGCTGGTTATGGTGTGGAAGAGAGGAAGAGAGGAAATTTTGATTTTTCCTTGAAATGTATCTATGTGTTGAAGAAGTATAGATTGAGGGTAATAATGCTTGATTGCAAGACAAGATCCACAATTTAAGTAGAATTGATGGATCTTGTCTAGCTCATTCATATATTTATTTCTTTCATTTGTTATCATGTATAAAAATTGTGTAAGTAAAATAGATATAAGTTCTATAAATATAAGTTGTAACTTGTAGTATTGTTAAATAAGATTAGTAAGTTGTATACACATTTGAATATTTAAGGAAGCGTTAGATAAAATAAATTTCACGGGTCAAGATAAAATATATTTAGGTCATAAAAATTATAAAAATACATTTCTTGTAAAATTTGAGTGATATAATAATTATCGTGTAGTTTTTAAGAAAAGCGTCGTAATAATATAAATTTAACAATTTATATACCAAATAAATTTAAAACACTGGGTAGACTCATTTTATTATTTTTTTTATAATCTTAATATGAGTATTAAAATATATTGGAATAATTTTTGGAAGTATTGAATCAATTGTTCAAAATAAATAAATTACGCGATAGCGTTTATTTAATAAGAAAATAAACGTTTAATGTGAAATGCAAAACCATGCATGAACCGTTATGAAATGATGAATATGGAATATGAGAAATGACCGGAAATTGAGAATTGTGACAGGCCAAGCCCACTCAATTTTAAACATGTGTTGTATTATTATATGTTGTCGCGGGAGCGTAGGTCGAAGCCCACACCGAGCCCAACTAGTGCTACGTATTCGACTCCGACTTATTTTGACTCCTTAATTCACGGATCGTTACGACTTAATGGACTCGTCGCATGTTTGGCTTACTAAATCCTATCATATTGTGGAAACTAAATAATTACTTGTAACGTGAAATTATAAGCTTTTATACATTAAAACTAAGCTAAATTAAAACATAAGTGTAACTCATTTTTAAGATTTTGATTAACGTTGTTTATTTTAACTAATTAGACCAATGGTGACATATTTCAACTTATAAAAACTTATTCGGGTATACTGAACAATATAAAACGGTTAATACTCGAAAAACAAAAACGTTACATGCCCGAATTTTGACAAAATATAACTTATCATATTTTGTATAATAACCAACAAAGAGAAATCTTATTCATAATCTTCACTCACCAAATTATTTACAAGTAAGACTATTACTCAACTTTTGGATAATTTCATTCTAAACATGTGATATATATATACACATATATACGTGTATGAACATCTAGTTAAATATATGTACCTTTGACTATAATGTTACATAACCCGTTCACGCTAGAATTGTATGTAATCATTTTCCCTACATCACCTTTCGGTTGCCATCGAACCGAAGACGCATTCGTCCTTGATATACTCCTATTACAAATTTATGCATTTCCAAGAGCCAATACTTACAAACATTTAGAAAACTATTTAAACTTAAATGCTGCCACACAAGCAACAACAACAACAACAACATAAACATTGAAAAATCTATAAAGCTAGTTAAACTTTATCGAGTCTTAAACAAGAGTAAAGACTAAATTGCCGTACTAAATTAGGTTGCATGTCGGAGCCGTGCACTACTACTAATTGAATTATCTCCCTTTGGACGACTGATTGCCAATGTGAGTTTCATAGCCCCTACTTTTAATCTGTTTTATACATGTTTTGGGGGAAGATACATGCTCATTTTACTTAAATGATTTTAATGGTACATTTCCATGCATACTATGCCTTTTGATTGATATGTTTTAAGATACATCATACATAGATGTTTTATGGACCATACCAAAATGTTTGACTTAGAATATTACGCAGCTTAGCCTAAGTCATTAGATCCCAACTTGCCCTCTTCATGAACCGTCAATTCCTGCTGGGAAGCGCGAATGTTATAAATAGATCTATTGAGGGTGACTCCCCTGTTCGGTTGACCCCGCATGGGTCAAGGCGAAACATATAGCATGTCGGAACCGAGTGTATTGAGATAAACACTCGCCATGGGCTCCTTATTTGTATGACTAAATTTGCATACAGAAACTGTCGTAGCTTTGGTTGCATGAACTTAGTGCTGGCGTAATAGATTTATAATATATGGTGTTATATTCGTTGTAATGGGCATATACCCTACTTATGGTCCACTAATAAAATTCTTTTATGAAATGTAATCATAAAGTTTATGACATTATGCAAGACGTAATGATCATCAAAAACCAAATGTTAAATGGTATACTGTAGTGCCATACAAATAAACCTATGAACTCAACAACCTCGTGTTGAAACTTTTTAGCATGTATCTTCATGTTTTGAGGTGATAGCTTATCTTTGGAGGCGCAAGGCAAAGGCATGGCATGGTCATAGACAACTCTGATTTATGTATTCGAACCACCTGTTTATAATGGGCCATTTTCCGCACTAATCAATAATGTAAACATTGTTTTTAAGAATGAATAAAAGTTTATTTATGAAAAGCCAATTGTTCTATGCTTATGTTGTGATATCAATTTAGTAGCACCCTAAATACTTGTGTGCTTCCGCTGAGCCATTTTGGGGGTGTTACATAGTCCAACCAGTATTATAGATTGCAGAACTCATGTTCCTCACAAATTCCCTCATATGTTGCCTTTGCTCAGCTTGGGTAGGAGGCTTATCTCTCTTAGCCTTGGCCTTCCTTTCTGCATCTGCCCTCTTTCTCTGATTAGCCAAAGAAACCATAGTAGCAGCAAAATTTTCTGACTCAAAAGCATCCCCCAAGATAGACTGAGCAAGGGATGTGTTGGTAGTGACCTCACCCACAATTTGTTGCCATGTTGTATCAGTGAAATGCAACGCAGCCTCATCAAGTTCTTGCTTCCTTTGTGGTGTGATGTCAGGAATTGTGTGAGTTTGACTTTGAAATTCTGCATCATATGTAGCTTAAACCTTTTCTGCCACCTCCCTGTCACCATTTTCAAGTTCATGGAGTCTAAAAAGCCTTGAAAGCAGCAGGATCCATTTCCTCTTCAACCATTGGAGCCTTTCCCTTATCCACTTGAGGAATAGATACATGTACATCATCAGAAGGAATAGGATCCTTGAGGTCAGAAGGAATAGAAGTTGGTATCTCAGCAACATTGAATGAAGTGTCAGCATGAACAGACTTATCTACACCAACAGTGTCAGTAGGATCAGGCACTTTGTCAGAGGGAACCTTCTCCTTATCAGCAGCAATGGGGCTATCAGAAGAATCCATAGGACTATCAGCAACAACAGACTTAAACTTTCAAATGCTGCTAGTCCAGAGGTTTGCTTGGTTCTTTTCCTTTGAGACCGTCTTCTTGTAAAACCTTAAGCTCTGGAGGAACAACAGACTCTGACATATGATCTTGCTTTGTTGCAGTCTCATCCAAAGATACAGAAGCCAAGACATGTAGGGCATCTAAATCAATGTCCTCCTCCTCCTCTGACTCAGAAACCACAACTTTGCTCCTGCTCTTATTTAACCTATGTTCCAGCTCTTTCACCCTTGCAACCAATTTTACAATAACACCACCAAAAGATTGTTTAGTTTCCTTAAGCTCTACCTCAAGATCATCCACCTTTTTAACATACCTGTTAAGCAAACTAGACATTCTCATTAGCATTTCAGAATCCTCAGCTCCACCAACAGGTTTTCCTGAGGTGTTAGGAGCATCATTGGATCTGGGAGGAGACATATAAAAATCACCACCAAAACTGGTGTCATCCTCAAAAGTATGACAAGGTGGACTTAAAGGTTGGTAAAATGGTTGTTCAATATTCACCTCAGTCTCAACAGGAGTTTGTTCCTGTGATTCAGAGGAAATAACAGGCTCCTCAAGAGCAACAACCCTAGGTGATGGTGGGGCAACAGGTGAAGGAGATGGGGGGTTGCTGGTTATTAGTGGCAACTGATGCAGAGACATCAGGAGCATTTGAGGCCCCAATATCAGCTGATCTGATGCAGAGGCACCAGCAACATTGGGAATGGGTGACATAGTGCCACCAGCTGCCTCATCAATATTGGGCTCTAAGCCACCAGCCGGAACAGCTACACCAGAAGCTACATTGCCACTTGGCAACGGTAACAGGGGTCTATGTTCTCCAGCAAAATTTGTTTTTTCATTGTGGCAAAAAATTTAGCAGTTAATTACTGATTGCCCTTGGGGTTTTATCTGAGATTTCAATGCTTAAAATCATCTGAAGAAATCTAGGATACATTAAGAATTTATGTTTGGTATCCTTTATATTTCTAAGCATTTCCTCAAAAATGTATCTTGAAAAATTATAATCTCTCCCCTGAGCCAAACAAATTATAGAAGTAGCAATTGAGCTAGAGAACTGATCCCAACCCCCAGACTTAGGACTTAGACAATAAAGGATGGTATGGACCAAAAACCTCCATTTAGGGAAAAAATTATTTTTATACCATATGAATTTCTCATCAGTGGGATGCCCTATGCTAGCCAAACCAGTGATTATTTCTTCTCTATTATTCTTAAATACACCTCCTTCATCATTTAATTGTAACTGAGTCCTTATGAGAGACTCAGTGATGACACACTCTTGTCCATCTATAGTGGCCACAATCTCCTTGGGTTGACTCTCAGGGGATCGCTCATAAGCTGTGGCCCAGAATTGCTTGACTAATGAGTCATAAACAATAGACGGACAGAAAGTTAGGGCATACCTGAGTTTGGAACGCAGAAGGAAATATACCATTGGATCATATAAATCACTTCCTTTGGCTCTTTCCAAAAATGCAACTTTATTGTGATCTACCTTGTATGCCAGTGTCGCCATGGAATGATTTCAGAAGGTTGAAGATGGGCTTAGTTTGAAATGAGAGGGAATTAAGCAATTAGGTTGTAGGATAACTGCAATTGGTTAAATAAGTAAGTTACTTAAAATAACCATTTAAATTAGCAAGAACCTCGCAATGAATCTTTGACCAATTTTGACTTTAATTAAATCCCATATTAAATTCCCAAATATACGAAACCAGCAGCATTGAAAGTCTATTAGTAGAAACCATATAGTCAACCAGCAGGAACCACCTAGTGTTTGACCGCAACTTCCATATCAATACTACCAGCATAAACCATTGCCCCTCAGCAGAAACAACCACGTTACCAGTAGGAATGGAGAAAAGTCAAACCTTGCTATAATTAACTGCGCATTAAAACTCTGCAGTCTTAACCCTTATTAATACATACAACAACCAAACCATTACTCCCATTAACTCTAACAAACCTAGATTTTACATTGACCTTGACTATAAAACCAACCCTTTGCCTTTAAACAAACCATATAACCCAAACACATCAATCGATCACCAAAAATCACCAAGATACCCATAATGAGTAACTCTCCTAACACACCGATTGAGATATCCTCTGATTCATCTGAGAGTTTTCCATCCAATGAGGGATGGACAAACTACTTTCCTCCAAACTACAATCTGAGATACATGTCCACAAACCCTCCACCTTCACCAGCACCTCTTGGAAGTTCATCTAAAGATCAACCTTCTACACCTTCCAAAGCTGAAGACTCTGGTTTTGAGCTGAATTCCATGCCAAGCTTTGTTTCAGCTTATTTAGATACAGATGATGAATATGGTGGGTCTTCCAAGCCTGTGAATGTAGCTCCTCTTACTATTGTGCCACCTTCTTCAGTTCCAGTTGCAGTCCCTGCTGATTCAAGACCAGGACCCTCCAACCCAAACCATGAGAAAAGAGTTCAAGTGGTTGGTCTTGCTGCTCCCAGAGTGTGGGACTATATCTCAAGGTGGGGAAAGCAGCATCAGAGGATGCCAGAGTGGGAAAAGAGGATACCAGAGTAGGTGCCTTGTGGATGGAAGTTGATGTCTGGAGGAGTCTTTTCTGGAGGAGTCTTTTGATTTGGGAAAGCTTATGTCATGTCATGTGGTTCTTAGAAGTCATAGGAAGTCTTGTAATAGTGTACTGCATCCTGGAATGCAATATTTATATAAATAAAATACTTTCCAATTTCTTGTTTAATCTTTGCTACTGATTGTGTGTTTGATACTTGATCTGCAAAATGGTTAGTAGAACACAAAATATACAAATATAAAAAATTTACAACACTAAATCCTCCCCTAAAACCAGAAACCTCCCCTTAGGCATAATCCTCCCCTCAAACACAACAATCAGGGGTTGATCATGCCAATATGGACAACCAAAAACTGAAATCTTGGACCATCAAAAGCTTTAGTCAAAAAATCAGCCAAATTATCATCAGTGTGAATTTTAACCACTTGAATAAGATGTTTTTCATTAGCATCCCTTATAAAATGGTGTCTGATTTCAATATGTTTAGTTCTCTGATGAAAAACAGGATTTTTAACAATGCAAATTGTACTTTGGTTGTCTATAAAGATTTTAGTGTTCATAAAATTGAACCCATAATCCAATAACTGATTTTGTATCCAAAGTATCTGACCACAACAACTAGCAGCAACAACATACTCTGCTTCAATAGAAGATGTAGCCACTATGGTCTGCTTCTTGCATTGCCAGGAGATTAATCTCCTTCCCAAAAACTGACAACCCCTAATAGTAGATTTTCGATCAAAGTTTGCACCAGCATAGTCACTATCACTATAAGCTTCCAACTTAAATGGAAACTCTCTAGGATACCAAAGACCCAACTTAGGTTGAAATTTGAGATACTTGAAAATCTTCTTGACTGCATTCAAATGGGAAGTCAAAGGAGTGACCTGATGTCTGGAACAAGCACTGGCTGCAAACATGATATCATGCCTTGAAGCTGTCAAATACATTAAAGAACCAATTAGAGATATGTACAAATGTACATTAACAGCAGCATCTGGCTCAGTATTTGACTTAGGCTTTGGGGCTTCATAAGGATTAGTTGCAGTCCTCACATTCTCTAAATCAAACTTCTTGAGGATGTCTTGTACATATTTCTCTTGACTGATGAAAATACCATTTGATTGTTGCTTAACTTGGAGGCCCAAAAAGAAAGTAAGCTCACCCATAGCACTCATTTCAAATTCACTTTTCATCAACTCCTCAAATTCCCTACACCAAGCTTCTTTGGTAGAACCAAAGATAATGTAATCCACATACACTTGAACAAGAATGATATCCCTGGATTTCTTTTTGATGAACAGTGTCTTATCAATAGCACCCCTCCTGTAACCATGCTTCAGCATGAATGATGAGAGCCTAGCATACCATGCTCTTGGTTCCTGATGAAGTTCATAGAGTGCCTTTACCACTTTGTAAACCATATCTGGATTGTGAGGGTCTACAAAGCCTTTGGGCTGAGTCACATACACTTCTTCTTCAATTTAACCATATAGGAAAGCACTTTTAACATCCATCTGATAAATCATGAAGCCCATATAGGAAGCAAAAGCCAAGAAGAGTGTGATTGCTTCAAATCTTGCTACATGAGCAAAAAATTCATCATAATCAATCCCCTCTTCTTGCCTGTGACCTTGAGCAACCAAGCTAGCCTTATTCCTCACCACAATCCCCCTTGCATCTCTTTTACACTTTAGAATCCACTTTGTGCAAATTGCATACTTCCCAGCAGGAAACTGAACAAGCTCCCATAAATTTTGATTCAAAAACTGTTGCATTTCTTCTTGCATAGCAGCTACCCAATCTTCATCTGCTAGAGCCTGTGCAGACCGATGTAGACTAGTCCCTTTTTGGCAGCACTTCCTTTGCTTCTTTATGGAACTTACTAAAGGAGGCCTTACCTTGGTCCTGGTCCATTGAGTTGAAGCGCCTTTACCATTAGTCTCAGATAAAAGAAGCAATTCCCGAATAAGAGAGATTGGTTGTTCTGCTAGCTCTTTAAAGAGGGGGTAGGTGCTCGTGCATGAAAGGAATGGACCTTCCAACTTGAGAGAGGAAACAAGCAAATAGACAATGATGATAGTCTATTTTTTTTGTGTAAAAGGGTTAATTCACCCTGGTAAAATTCATTACACCAAAAAACATTGAAGTACAATTGACATGGGTGAATCCCATGCCCTTAGCCCATTACATAGGCGACATCAACTGCAAAAAGCAGAACAACTACCTAGCTAACCGCTAGAACTATCAATCACATTTAAAGAACAATTCAAATGTAAAAAAAACAGGTTCAAAGAACCACATCCATAGTGAGCAACTCTATTCTTCAAAAATCTACATTTCATAACCCATGACCAACTTCTAGGACCACAACCATTGGCATACAACGTAAACACTGAGTCAAAATAAGAGACCCCGCTACACCATGTACCAAACTTCCAACAACATTCCCAATCAATCACCAAAAATGAATTAAGCTCAAAGAATGAGATCGAAAGGAACATGAGAACTTCAACCATGCCAACAACGAAGCATGAATCAGAATAATGTGGTTTAACCAAACCACAATTTACAATACATCTGCATCGAGCACGACCACAATATCTTCAACAATATAAGCATGAGGTGCAAGTGTGCTCAAATGTAGCTAAAAACCCCATGTGGAACCAAGGCTCCCAATGAGGACATCAAGAAAACGTGTTCTCAAACCACAAACACGTTACTACCAAGCCATCCCACCCACATGCGAACCATGTTCAAAAAACATGTTCACGAGTAGAATGTGGGCCGAAAAGTAGCTACGAACAGAATAAACCAACATGAACCCCAAGGCGCTTACAGCATAATGCATGAAAAAAAAACACATAACCACAACCAAGGACTTGTCGACTTCTAATAACGCATAACCAGCCAGCAAATCAGATCTCCGATTAATACCAGAAATCTAAGCCCGGTAATAGGGTATCGAAACCCTAACATCCAGAAAATGTACCACAAAAGACCTCAAGTAGAAATAGCGAATAAAAGATACTGGTATTTTGAGATCCAGTTCCAACCAAACAAATCACGATCATGTTTAGCAGCAAAAAGATAACCATGATAGCACCGATCGGATTGATAACCACCATGACATAATAGGGCTGATCAGAAACCCTAACTTCCAAGATCGGTCACCCACCAACACCTACCTCCAAAACACGAAACCCTCATCTCTCCATACCCATGTGAACAGCCAACCAAGCTACTTCCAAAACCCAAAAACTGGGCAGATACGATTTACAAAATAAGAGAAAGATGAGCAAAAACATTAAAAATTAGGGTTATGTACGCTAAGCTTAATCAGACCCCAATCATAACCATAAGATATATCATTATATGCGCCCCATAAACAAACATTCAAAAAGAGTTTTAACGAAACCATAAAATGGAAATCGTCAAAAAGATACGCGCCTGAATAGTTGGATTATGAATAGAAAATAACCCTAGGTGATACGAACCCTAAACCAATAAATCAGATTAGGGTTATATCAAGATTTCAGAAAGATAACAAAACCAAGAATGAGCCGCCACCCCACGAATACACAAACAACACTGAATCGATTGCATACCAAGGTAGAGAGGCGATTCAGAAAGTTTGATTGGCCGAAAAATTAGGTGGGGCAGCGCCGGAAATCTCCCTAGGGAGAGAGAGAATAATTAGGGTTTTTTTTAACGTTCAAGAAGTTTATGATGATAGTCTATGTGATTGTTCTTTTGTAAAATTTACCTTTATGATGATAGTCTATGTAACTAAGAAACCTTAATTCATTTAGTATCTCATATAGTAGTTATGTCAGTATCCTAAGGGACTGAGATGAGGGACTCACTCTCATCCGTTGTACTTCAGTATGTTTTGGATAATATATTTTACTAGGGTGAAGGATTACTCCCCTTTACCTAAAGATGACATATGCTATCAACTTTTAAGGCTAATTGAAAAACAAGCTCAACAACAATGATTTTAGGATCTTTGAAAGAGTTTTCAGGGCTGTAAGGTATGTATCAGAGGTTGATAGGCAAAATGGAGATTGAGGAATATTGTACTTGTTGGTAAAGATTTGGCTAGCCCACAAGATTATGGCTTGTGGTAAAGGCTGTGGAAAATCCATTTATATGGTTGACAGTTTACGAAAAACTGGATGGTTGTCAACTTACCAAGGCTTCAATGTTAAAAGAGTTGAGTTGGTTATTAATTCACCAGGGTGATGACACAATTCCACAAAAGAATTAGCAAGTCTAAAAGCAAACGGATTTTGGTAAAGACAAGTCAAATCCGTTGATAGCTGATGATTTGCTAAAAATCATATGGTATTTCAACTCACCATGTTTCACGTACTAAGAGTTGAAATGGTTATCAATGTACCATGGTTTCAAAACCAAACATTGGCTACTCCAGAGTTAATGGCTAACTGGTAAAGAGACATCAAATCCATTAAAATTTTCAATGATTCACCTCACAGGAGTTAACACACCTGAAAGTTATGAGAATAGTTTGAAACTTTATGACTTGATGTACATACAGTCAATGTTGCTGAAAAGATCTAAGGTGAAACCAGGAATTGTTGATACTTAGAAGAATTGATGTTGCAAAGGTCAGAAATTGAAGATTCGCAGAGTTGCAGTTCCAAATAATTCCAAAAAGATAGATAATAACATCCTCAGGAAGCTTAAACTGAAAAAACTTGAAGTTCACAAGTGAAGATCAAGTTAAGGTAGGATTGTTAGTAATTATTTGTATAAAAGACTTAATACTGTTATTTATGAAGTTAAGTCGGGTCCCATCACCAATATTAAGTTATGTAATTAAGTCGGGTCCCATCACACAAGCACTAGGGGGTAGGGACTAACATTGGATATAAAAATGGAATGGAAGGCTATACAAGAAAAAAGAGGGCCTATCAACATCACGAAGAGATAGAGAATCTAATGACGCAAAAAGTGAAAGAAGTAATTAAGTCACCCGAGTTTTGGGAGGAAATAAGGGGATTCTTATATAGTGGTTACTGTAAGGTGCACTTGTTGTGCATTTTTTGTCGCTCTGATCGGGCCGAGGGCATGGGATTCACTCATGTCATTTGTACTTCAATGTTTTTGGTGTAATTGAATTTTACTGGGGTGAATTAACTCTTTTACCTAAAAAAAGATAAAAATTAGGAGGGTAATACAATCAAAATCTAACAATGGGGTTTCAGCCAGGCAAGATGAGGTCGAGTTCCCGCGACAGAGTGTCGCCTCAACCACAAACGTCATCAAGTTAAGTTTCATAAAGGTAAAAGTTTCTTTGGTTTTTGTTTTCTACAAATGTGTATATTGCATAATGTAAGTTAAGATATTAGATGACAAATTTGGAATAGATTATCCTAAATTGTTGGTATTATATGGAATATTAGTCTTGTTTGTGTAATAAATATTATACTTACATACCCATGATTAATTCAATACTTGCTACATTTTATCTAAGAGGAAACCTACTGCTGTTTGTACGTCCCTAGTTCTGTTTCCACTCAGGAGAAGGTCACATGTGCTACTGCGACAGTATTTCCAATTGGAGACGGTCTTATACATGGCAAGAAATTACTACAGGGGCACATGAAGGTGTCAGTTATCAAAGTTGTTGACTTTTATAAGACTATGGAGCTTCCCGTGCCGGACGATGAATTCCCTACTTGGTTGTTTGGGTTGGTTCGACATCTATAGTCTATGATACGATGGTTGGGGAAGTTATTTTGTGTAGTATTCGTTGATACTACCAACATAGTACAGGTTGAAGATGCATTTATCACCGTTGGCTGTTATTTTTTATTGAGACGTTATTACTAAGATCTGGTGTTCGGATGCATGTTTGTTTGGGGTACTGTGACAATTCATTGTCACATTCGGTTTTGTGTATGTTTTGGCTCTATGTTGATGTCAATCGTGTCCTATGTTGATGGGTGCTTCTTTGGATCACATGGAAGCTGAATTGAAGTTCTACGATGGTTATGCATGTGTGTTACCTAAGTGAATAAAGTTTTATGTTTATATTTTTATTCACTTGTATAGTCATTGTAGATTGAATGTTTTATTTTGTAAGTTATAAGAATGCCATGTCATTCTTATATAAGAGTCTGTAAGTGTCCTAAGGGACTGAGATGAGGGAAGTCACTCTCGTCCTTTGTACCTCAATGTTTTTGGTGTAATGCATTTTACCATGGTGAAAAATCCCTTTTACCCAAAAAAAAATAGTGCTATTGCTCGTTTTAAGGTATTAAATTTGTGGAATCTCTCTCTTTTTGTCTTTGTAGTAAGCTTTATTAACGTACATAAACATGACATTGTAGGGATTGACTAAAACCCCAGTATCAAGAGTGCCAACCAAGAGTGTGATGCCTCAACATCAAAAAGTACTTGTTATAGAGCAAAGAAAGGGAATAGAGACTACTCAAGAACCTACAAACAAGAAAAAAGACTTGGAAGAAAAGAGCAACCACAAAATGGCGAAAACTAAGTTTGCATAACAACTTAAAGCTAAGGAGCGAGTAAATTTTAAAACATTATAGCTACTATATGTATTGAAATATAACAATATCTTACAAATCTGCATTTTCCTTTTACTTCCTAAAGAAAGTAGAAAGTCTTATCTAATACTAAATGGTGTACTTGTTTTTAAACTCCACTAGACCTTTCAATTCTTGGGTATAATGAGATCATATCATTACCATTGTATGTGCAGGATGAAAAAAGAAAAGCCGAGTATAGAAAAGAGTTAACGATATAAAACCAGGTATAATGTTTTCTTAATTGTTTTAGATTTCATCTTTGTATTACATCATGAAAAAAGAAAAGCCGAGTATAGAAAAGAGTTAACATCATGAGCTTATAGATGATTTTAGAGAGAGAGAAAGTGGGATATTCTAGTAAGAGAAACTTGTGGAATATTAGATTACCAAAGAACATCCAACCCTCTACCTTACAAGGTAGAGGGTATTTAAAGGTTACAGACTAAACGACCTCCTGACGGCCTGTGGATCAGGGATACAATGGGTAAAGACCCGTCCTTCCTCCACGGTGTTGCACTACGCTAAACTAAACTACTCTACAAACTAACTAATAAACTGCTAAATAACGTAAATAACGACAAGTCTACGAGCTAACATATGCTAGACCATTATTGGGGTGACCGACTCTTTAACATGGAATTTCCAATTCCTAACAATCTCCCCCTAAGGGAGGTCACCCCATGAAATACATTTTACTTCCTAGCATTCTATCTTTGACTTCGTTCTTGAGCTCGTAGACTTGAATTCTTCATTTCCGCAATCTTTGTGCTTTAGTAGCGAATCTTCGAAGTCCGCATTGATTTGTACTTTCAGTGGAGGCCTTTAACTGATCCACATCTTTGATGATCTTTGAGCTTTCTTTGAGATCATCAGCCACACCAAATCTCTCTGGATCATCCATAGTTGTGTTGCCTTCATGTGATGTTGTGACTTTCGGACCGACATGCTCACACTTTTGAATCATGACATCTTTCCATCAGAGTAGCGGAAGCCTTACTGGTTCATGATATTTGCAGCGGCGTAGCAGAAGCATAGTATAAAAATATCAGAACCAGGTTATGTAGATATGCACCAGTCATGATTTCTTCAATTAAGTGTGGTTGCTGTGAACATGCGGATTTGGATTGACTCCTCAATTCTGATCAGCTGCAATCGTCGGGGTGTACCTGCATACGACAGTTAGCAATAAAGCGCACGAAAGTGTCTTTGATCACTTTCGTTGAATTGAGGTACACGGCCCACGGTTCCCGTTGATCATTACAAGTCTGCCTGTGATCGGTAGGATTCCTAAGATTCTCCTTGACAGGGTTTCGCAGCTGTTCTAGCTGTTCTCAAACCGGAACGTCTCAAAGAAGACAACACGGAGTGAGTGAACCAGCGAATAGAAATTCACTGATTGATGAAAAGATATTTAAAAAAAACAATCGTGTATTGCTCAATAGAAATTGTTTTTGCAATACAACGAAGGTTTAATGAACATCAATTATCAATCATAAAACACCTTTTGATTTGAAAAATTAGTACACGGTCGATGTGCTAATAGAAAAGAGTTTTTAAGCACAATGACCGGTTTTTCAAAGGTATCCGTCAATCCATAACCTGAACCAGGATTGATTCAAGAGATTGAATCGCCCCATTGTTTCTGTTCAGTTGTCACATGGTTGATCCATATAATAGATCTCACATGCCACCTACCAGGAGCTTGTTTGATGTTGGCTCCAGAAGGCTTTCCATCTTCATTGTGAATATGTATACACATTACTCAGATGTTCTGGCAATACCACAAGGATAATGCGTAGGACTCAAGATATAATCTCTCTTTCCACATTGTGTGAAACAGAGAGTCTTCATTGAAAGTGTCCTAATGAGATTTATTGATGATCTCGTGGCTCTAGACTCAATTTGTGCATATTTGGATCCTGTACCGGAGACTAGGGAGAGGGTCTCCTTCTTCAATATCAATAATCTCTAAGAGAAAGTCAATAGATAATGTCGGTTCCCCGTGAGAATGAAACAAGTCCTTTTAAGAGGAACTTGAGTGGTTTGGAAAGTTGAAGTGCAGTGCGTCACTGGGTCCATGACGTCTTGTCTTCAATACCGATGTTACCATCAGTAGCATATGAATTGAACCCGGTTTCTGCCCTAAGGTTGAACAAATTGGAGGGCTATTTGTTTTCACCCTTTCCTCATTCAATTCTTTTTAATTCTTCAACCCCTTTAGTGCTTACCGAGACATCATAGCTAGAACCTTGTAGGGTTTATTCCAGTACTAGCTCAGTCTTAGTCCGCACTCTTCCCATATCTCATTTTTCTCCTTTTATCATCATACCTAAGGACTTCTACACTAACTAGTGGATTGTCCCTGGGTAGATCCCTCCGGTTCTGGCGGATCATGGGAACCAATACCTAACCTTATCATCCTTATATCACCGTACATAAAGTAAAGTTGGTCGGTTAATTTGGTATTGTTCATCTGCCATTGGAATCAATTGAAAACCATTTGAAAATCAATCCAGATACTTGTGATATATTATCAAAATATTTTGTACCTGAATTGTTTTTGATATTTTTAGAATAAGTGCTCCCCCTCAACATGTGCATCAAATGTTTGAAATCACTTCCCAGAATTGTTTTTGATTACTATTTTCTAAAAGATATCAACATCACTTCCCTGATCAAATCAAGAGGATAAAGCATTTCCAGGAAGGATGAGGTTTTCATAAGTTTGCTCCCCCTCAATATGTGCCTCGAGATTTGAAAGAGGGTTTTGCACATACTGGAGGGAACCCTTTTTTGAAGTGCAGACATGATCACCACAAGATTTAGAAGCCATATAATATACAATCAAGGTACCTTAGAAAAATTTTAAAGTTGTGTACCCTGATGTTAAAAATGCTCCCCCTTAATATATGCTTCGAGATTCGAAAATTGTTTAGCACATATTAGAGAGTAGTATGCAAAAAAATTGGTCATCTTTTAACATCTTTCATATTTATATCACATTTTCTCCCCCGATAAAAAATTTCAAATCCTTTCAGATTTTGGATCTCAAGTGATCTAAATATGTATGAGACAAAATATTTGTTGGAGAAAAATGTGTCCGGTTTTATATGATCAGAAGTGGACAACACAGATGTTCCCCTTTTATACAAGGGGAAACCACAGTACATAACCTAGCACTATTACATGCATTACAGTTGTTCACAGTTAGTACACCACATATTACACATATTTAAGTCACAACATGAGGTGCTTCCTGAAGATGTCTTCAATCAGTTCTCTGAAGAAGTTTGTAGTGACCATCCCGAAGCCTTCCACCAACAAAACTTTCAAGGCTGCGGAAGATCCTTCGTGTCTTGAGTCTTCGTCTGATTGCAGCAATGAAATGTTCACACCTCTTCAAGTCATCATTAGTCCAAAAGGTAGTCTTAACCCAAGATTTCATATCAATTTTGACTTCTTTCATTCTGGTGTCAAGTTCTTCTTCGACCAATTTGAGCGTACCGTCACTAAACTTGTATAACTCACATAGTCTCATAAGCATGCGAGTCCCATATCTGTCAGTAAAGATGACGGCTCTCGGGGTGTCGAGGACTTTGTATTCATGATGAAATTCATGCCCTGTGGCACTCCATTGAGGACATGTAAGGTTTATCCTGGTTTGGTAGCTTTCCATGCCGAGTTGGAAGTCCTCAACTCATTTTCGAATGATTAAGCCTCGAATCCAAAGAGTAACTGCAACAGATAGGGCCTTTTTCTCACGGACAGGCAAATGCTCAAGGTGTCCTTGAATATTCAGAAGGTAGAGATCTTTGAAATCATTCGGCAGAAGATGTTTGAAGTCGTTTTCTTCAATAGTATATTCTTTCAAATCTGATATCTTAAGGACAATCTTCATCAAATACTCATATCCATATATCGGGAAGATCTCTACACGAACCACACTTAAGATACGGAGCTCGGATCTAACATTCTTGCGTCTTTTGTCTGCACCATGTCTTTCAATATAGAAGTTCTTCTTTTTGTACCACCAGTGTGAAATGCCATATGATGCGGCAATGTCATATTTAAGCTCTTCATTGACCCAGAAACGATCAGGAACCATCTGTTCAAGCCCCTGATCAGAGTAGGTTGCAGCTTTCATCTTGGATATTGATAGTGCAGGTCTTCTTTCAGCAGAGTGACCACAAAGATAGTCCAAGTCATGGTTGAAGAATAATTCAGCTTGAATGGTCATCTGACCAGGTTCACCACCAAGGGGAAGAGATTTGTGAACATTGAAGCGGCTAATTTGCTCACTGACTTGGTCATTGAGCATCTTATGGCATTCTTCCATTTGGTATTGAAGTTGATTGGCATCTGAATGGAAGACCTTAACAATTTCATAGGCAGGTCCTTCAAGATCTCTTGGAGTTAAGGATGAGATACTCTTCTGTTTACAAAACCATTTAATGAAGCTTCCCATATCACCAGTAAAGTGAAGAAGAGAGTCTTCAGCAGGTTCTTCATAATTGCTGGTGATAGTAGATACCTAATTGTTGTCGGGTATCATTGAGTCGGACTCAGGGATGGACCATGTAGGTTCTGGAGAAGGAGGTCTATCTTCAACGATACAACTTTGAATTGTGTCCCTTGATAGTGCAACTCTGGATGTGCTGGGGCGTTTACCTGCCAAGTAATCATCAAACCAATCTTCTTCTGATGGCTTAGGAATATGCTTAGTTGATGCATCATCTTCATCAGGTTCTGACTCTGTCATGACCTGCGACTCTTCGTGAATCATTTGAGCATCAGGAAAGGAGGTGGGTGTGGACGTGAACCTTGAATCAACCATCGTCCAAGCAGCAGATTTCTTATGAGTGCCTTGTTTACTTGTAGGACTTGATTGATTGGTAGGTTTTGGCGGTGATGATGGTGGTTGTGGTGGAGGTGTGTTGGTTGTTACAGAAGGTTCACCAGCTCCAGAAGTTCCAGCGCCCCCTGTTGGTGGTGGAGGTGGAGGAGGATCTTTACGGTCTTTCTTCAATGTTTCCAACACAATAGCTCTCCTCTTCCTTCTAGCTTCCTTTTCCTTGATGTCAGTCATATACTGCTCATAATTTTCGAACTTAATGGATTCTTCAAGTGCCTCATAGAGTTTCTTGTGAACCTCATGCTTGTCCTCTTCAGCTTCATACATCTTTTCACACAGAGCTGCTCTCATATCGGTGATAGGTAGGTCCTTGAATCGTCTAAGAAGTGGGGCCTCCATTGCCCATTCCACAGCATCCTTGACTTCCCCTTCAATGGCGGCAGCAACCCCTTCATTGAAGTTGAGGTGCTCCAATCTATAGACACGATCCACAAGGGAATCAACAGATTTAGGAAGTTGCCTTTCAAGGGCTTCTATCCTTTTTACAGCTTTGTCCAGTAGTTGATCTGAGGTAAGGATCTGAGGTGGTGAGGCTGGTGGAGCATCCACATCAGCAACTGTAATGACAGGTTCAGGGGTTGGTGACGATGTAGGTAGTGTTTGTACAGCTGATTGAGCCGGTTTGGGAGGTGGAAGTTCAGTTGTGAGTGAAGATGCTAACATCGGAGGAATTGTTGATGTATCTTGTTGAATGATGACCGTAACCATGGATTGTGCAGTACCTAAGGGTTTGTCATTTATGTATTGATCTCCGAAAGTGAAGTCTGTATCGAAGTCCTTGAGTGAAGATAGAGAGTTGGTAGACAGATTTGGTTCATCCATCTGCAAGGTCTCATCAGATCTTGTCTTAAGATTCTTCTGCGAGCCTTTTTGCAACAGAGCGTCAACCTTCTGACCAGATTGAGTCTCAGTAAGTGTAAGGTTTTCTTTAAGCGTTTCAGGCACTTTGTCCACTTCAGATTGTTCTTTAGCAGGAGATGATTCAGTTCTTCTCTTCAGCTCATATTGATTGGTGGTGCTTGATGGAGATGATGAGATTGTAAGAAGCATGTGAGCTGCTTGTTCTGTCTCAACACTAGCAACCCCTTTTCCTTTGTCTTTTATGGTTGGGGTGAATTGTCTAGGCTCTTGATCAGGTTCTCTTAACACGATTCCTCCAACTGGGGCTTTTATATTCTGACTCTCTAGGCTTTGCTGGATCCCCATTTGCAGAGCAGCATCATCTTCATCAGCTACCTTGGAGCTATCCCTTGCTCCCTCAGCATTGTCATCAATTTCTTTTTCTACCTTCTTCTTCTTTTCTTTATGCCTTTTGGATGAGGAGTCTGACTGTTGAGGTCTTTCGCGTCTCTTTTTAGGAAGAGAGGCATAAGATGCTTTAGAGCCAGAGATGGTCTTGGGAGCATTGGGTTGTGAGGGAGTGGGTGTGATATTAACAGATGATCTTGCAGCAATTTTCATGTACTGTTTGAAGTAGTCCTTTTTCTTGATATCATCCGTGAGTAGACTATCAGGAATTGGCAGTCCAAATATTTCATTCTCCATACCTCTAGGAACATATTTCAGGTTTCCTAAAACAAATTCATCTTCTGCTTTGTGTATGGTTGATTCAGTCCTAGGATTGAAGTTGTGATTATGTTGCAAGAACTGGATAACAAGCTTTGAAAATCGGATGCTAGGAATCACAAGCTTGTTCAGTTTCTTTCGGCCTTGAGCTTTGTTCTGAAAATTTGTTCTATCAGATATAAATGTGTTCATCGATAAGGAAAATTCTTCCCAAATACGATCTGAGACATTCACATCAACCCTATTGACAATGCCCCACATAATTTGCAAGATGGGAATTCTCACTTTATCGAATCCTGATGTTTTGCCAGATAAGCACAAGTTGAGAATAGTTGTAATAGCTCTCCAGGGTTGGTACATGTGTCCAGTGATGATGTCGGATGCTCTTGAAATGCTGTTCTGATAACCTAACCCAATAAGAAAGACAATCAGATCGTCAGCACCAGGTGGAGATTCAGAACGAAGGCTAGGGTTACATGGGGTGATTCCAAGAGCCTTGCTCAGAATAGCAGAATCAATCGTGAACTCCCTGTCATCCAGTTTGCAAGAGTATTGAGCTGTGATTTTGTTGCATTGAATGGTGTTCCAGAATTGTTGAATGTAAATGGTGGGAATTGAGCATTGCTTGGTAATAGCACCGAAGAAGTTTGTGTTCTTGAGGATGTCAATAGATACTTTGAGTATCGGATTTTGTTGTAGCTTTTGTAGGTCCACATAGCAGTTACTTTTTCCAATATCAGCCCATTGACTCCTGGGAAGGATTTCTTCATCAGAGAGAACTTTGGATGATGCCGAAGGGGTAACGCTCTTTTCAGGGTTTGAATTTGCCATTTATGATCTGAATAAAAATACAATCAACAGTAATGGTTGGGAACGAGTTAGATAATAAATGATAAGTGAGACCACATTGAGAACACCCATATAACATAGACACATAGAAATAGTAACTCAGAAGGAGTCCCCAAAACTCATATAAAGAGTGATTGAGAGACACAAGTGAGAAATTTCAATGAAGATGAATCCTTAAGATAGATTTTCACACGACTAGTTGATAAGGGATTAAAAGGTTAAAGAATGCATTGCAAAGGGATTATGTCATGAGCCAAGATACAAATGTGAAAGTGATATAACAAGTATATATGAGGCAAAAGTCACATTTGGTTGTCGTGAGAGAAACCAAGTATCGTTTGCCAAAACATAAATGACATAGCAGATTACATAGAGTATGTTGACTCAACAAGTCGAATCAGGAGATCCTAAGTAATGTGAGAATGAGATCAACTTTAGCAATACACCTTTAAACATTTTAATAACCCTAGACCCTAAAAGATCCACCAAACATGTCTAAAGTTATAGATAGATAAACAGATAAACTGGACTAATTCGCAACATGAAAGTGAACAATGTCGCTAACTTGTAAAGACAAGTCGCCATCACTAGTACCACAGACAAGTCGCTAATTATTAAGCTCTTTAAGTCGCTATATGCAAATTCGCTAACTTGTAAAGACAAGTCGCCGTGAACAGTAACATTACCAAGTCGCTACAAATTTGTTAACTAAGTCGCTAGTTACTAATTCGCTAACTTGTGGAGACAAGTCGCTATGAACAGTAAAATAACCAAATCGCTACAAATCTGGTAACTAAGTTGCTAATGTTACTAATTCGCTAACTTGTAAAGACAAGTCGCTGACAACTAAGTCGCTACCCAAGTCGCCAGAATATAATACCCTAATTTGCCACAACAACTTAGTCGCTAAATTAAGTGCTAACTCGCCACGATGAACATTTAAGCTAAGTCGCTATCAAGAACACAGTTAAGTCGCTACCAAGAACACTACCAAAGTCGCTACCAAGAACACTCATAATCTCTACAAACAAACCACCCAAACCACCAATCATTCATCATCATTACATGGAAACACATTACACAGCAATCACGATAAAATATACCAACACTTTGTACACTTGCAACGTAATAATCAACAAAACAACACGATTTAATGAAACATCGAACCTAGGTGGGAATCAAACAGTCACAATACACGAGCTCGTACGGATCACTTGTTAAGTCGCTAGGATGAACAATTTGTTTAGACGAGAAGAAAGAGAGAAAAAAAAACGAGAGAGAGAGGGAAGAAAAAAATTATTTAGAAATAAGAAAAAAACTTGGTAAGTCGCTAGGGGTATTAGGGCGGGACTGTGGCAATATGATACTTTTGGTCCCCGTGGTTTTCGAATGAAGTGGTATAAGTCGCTAGTGCAACACGATTTCAAATATATGACAAGTTTGGTCCCTATGGTTTTGATGAACGAGTGGTAAGTCGCTAACACGGATTATAGACTAAGTCTCTTGCATAGATTATCACAATGATCACCATGAATCAAGTAAACATTTAATCAAATAAGCATTTAATGCTAGGCACTCAATACATAGGTACACAAGGATAATCACATGAGCAAGATACGACCACAACCTACAACTAAGAGCAACACCATAACCAGATAGTTACAAAAGCAAAACACGACTTCAACTTACAAATGAGCAAGCATTATAACCTGAACAGAAGCCAATGGCATAGATAATCAAGAAAAAAACTTATACAAAATCTCCCCCTCAATCAATGTCATCAAAGAACATTGATTGTCATTAACCAACCCCTTTTATTTTATTTTATTTTTTTATTTTTTTATTTTTTTTGGTGAGAAATTTTAGGTGTTTGAACTTCATCTATGAACCCGTATCATTATTGAATGATATTTCTAGGATCGTAGATGTTATCGATGACAGCGAATAAATCTTTTATTTATTAAAAACAAACAAAACAAAAACAAAAAAATTTTAAATTTGTTAAAAAAAAACATACTTTGTGTAAAATATATATATATATATATATATATATATATATATATATATATATATATATATATTTAAGAAGTTTTAAATTTATACACAGATATAATGGAGCGAGTCCTGATTCAAGATGAATAGGAGTCAAAGTAATAGGTTCATTAGTTGTGGCATGCTATAGCTCCTGAATAAGCCATGTTCATTTCTGTCGGAAACCAGGTCATGATGTTCCTAATTGAGTTTAGCATTGTACCTGAAAAAGACTGAGAGCACATTGTACTGGAAGCACATGTAGAATTAAACATAGGATGGTTAGAAACATGTTTAATCTCACATTTGGATGCATCACAGTATAACACAGGCGTATCATTAATGGGGATCCTATTAGGTTCGACATTCATGAATAGTTTTCCTGTGGGAATCCACTTGAGGCATGATCTAGGAATGTAAGTTCGTTTAAGTCCTGTAAACTTAAAGAATCTGCCAGTGGGAATCCATTTGAAGCCAATGTTAGTCGAACTGAATGAGTGCACAACCTTGTTTTGACTATTTGTCCTTTTGTGATTAGGGTATTTCTTATGGGATTGATCAGTCAAATGCTGTTTTTCATGAGAGCTAGTTGTACTTATTGTATTTCTGATCTGAGATTTTTTAACAAAAGTTTAAGGTTCGGGATTTATCATATCAGAACTAGGCAATGAAGTGACTGGTTTTGACAAAACAGATATATTATCAACTTGGGAGGAAAGCTTAGACTTCGATGGTTTAACTCTTTCAGACCTAAAGGCATTAGGCTGTTTAATAACTGTTCGTTTCGAGTGGTTCAGAACAGTTGACTTTTCCAAAGTTGATGGTTTTGCAAACTTAGTGTTCATCCTATTTCCAATAGACTTCCTAAGCTCATTTTTTAGGGCAACAATATTGAAGCTCTTATCCTGAATTTGGGCTTTGAGGTCATCAATGTCTTTCATCAAGAGGTTAGATTGATTGACTAACTTAGAATTAGTTTCCTCAAGGTTCTTTCTTAAATGCTCATTTTCTCTTAGTAGGTTGGACACACAAAGAGCAAGTTCAGAATTTCTAGATTCTAGTGCATCACTCATCTCATGACACTCATATTTCTGGGCTTCTGAAAGAAGTAATTTCAGATTGCCAATGGTCGAATCTTTGTCCTGAATCTGGGATTTTAACTGATTAATTTCAAAAAATTCTCTAAATTCAGGAAGTTCCTGATTAGTACACGGTTTTTTTGCATAAAACATTTCATCCTTTTGTTGTATTTCAATTTGCAATGAGATACAGTGTTTTTCAAGAATTGAAAATTTTTTTGAAAGCTCATCATATACCCTTTTTTCAATCATGTTACTTGCATTAGATTCAGGTAAAACAAAGATTGATTCCACAATGTTATGTTCAGAGTAAGAGTCATGTACCTTTTCATGAGAATTTGTGTGATCAGTGATGTTCTCTTCATCCTTTTTCATTACAACTGAGATTCTACAATCAGTGTCATTCGCTGGTTCAACTGGAATGTAGCATGACACGTCACCATTGCTCCATGGTATCTCTTGGCACTCATTCAATTCATTCAGCTTGTTAATCTCTTTTGCAGCTTCCTTGATGTATGTTTCCATATTACTCATAAGTTGAATAAATGAGTTTCTGAACTCATGAATTTCCATTCCCGTGTGTTTCTTGAAAGATATTCCAGTCATGATATCATCAAAATCTGAGGAGTATTCTTCCCGGATAAGTGGCTGAAATTGATTGAAGATAGTTTGGAGAGCAGCATGAGAATCATCAGATGAGAACTTTTCTTTAGTAATTTGAATCCTCAGTCTTTCTAAGTTAAGTAACACCGTCCTTGTCAAAGTGGGAAAATCCTGACGAAGGATGGCACAACTTGTTCGATCCATGGTTGTAGATAACAGTAGTTTGAGAAGCTGACTGAGATGTTGAAAGGGCTCACTGGTGCATTCCATATTCATAGCATCATTTGCATGCATTAAGAGTGACTTGTTTGAGTTGTTCTGGTTAATCGATGCTGAATCATTACATGTATGACATACAGGTAAGTATACTGTTTAACTATTTTGTGATGTGTCATAGAGGGCAAGTACTTTGGTGATTAAAGGATCAGTGATGACTGATATTGTGTTATTTTGAATTATTCTCCAAGTAATTGGAAATTCCAGTAGCAAAATGCCAAGAATCCAAGATGTTAGTATCAAATTACGAACCCCCAAGTCGCTAGAGATATTGACACAACTTGCTAGCAACAAAATAATAATAATACCAAGTCGCTAATCCTCTAATCCGCTACACCATCAAGTTGCTAACATCCCAACTCGCTAGACAAATGCAATTCGCTAAGAAGTAACTCGCTAAGCCTCAAGTCGCTAGCAAAATTTTAGCAGCAATTCGCTACTCAAGTCGCTAAAGATACAAGTCGCTAAATAGCAACTCGCTACAGACCAAGTCGCTACCTCCAAGTCGCTACCTGTGGTGGAAAGTCCACTACTTGTACTGTAAGTCGCTAGTTCTAAGTCGCTAGGTCCAAGACTGTAACTCGCTACAAATTTGTAAAGCAAGTCGCTATGAAGAAAGAATTCTGTGTGTTAAGTCGCTAACAAGAAAAAACTCATAAACATCACATTTCAATCCAAAAACAACCCAACCAAGATGATTCAAGCTTACCAAATGAAAACCTAAACACTTTTGATGATTCTAAACATAAAAGTACTAACAAAATCCAAGCTTTAACACAAGAAATCAACCAAATGATGCACAAACCACTAAGCTTATTCAAACTCAAAAACCACCTAAAAACCACTAGAAATCCAAAGATATGCACGATATGATCTAACCATGGCTCTTGATACCAATTGTAGGATATTGGATTTCACATACACATCATAACATTAACACCATGAGTTTATAGATGATTTTAGAGAGAGAGAAAGTGGGATATTCTAGTAAGAGAAACTTGTGGAATATTAGATTACCAAAGAACATCCAACCCTCTACCTTACAAGGTAGAGGGTATTTAAAGGTTACAGACTAAACGACCTCCTGACGGCCTGTGGATCAGGGATACAATGGGTAAAGACCCGTCCTTCCTCCACGGTGTTGCACTACGCTAAACTAAACTACTCTACAAACTAACTAATAAACTGCTAAATAACGTAAATAACGACAAGTCTACGAGCTAACATATGCTAGACCATTATTGGGGTGACCGACTCTTTAACATGGAATTTCCAATTCCTAACAAACCCTAAACTTACGCATAAGCATAAGCTTACGCGTAGAAATCCTACGCATAAGATTCACTTTACGCGTAAACCTAGTTCTACACATAAGGAAATCCTACGCCTAAGTTTCTACGCCTAACTTGTGTCTACGCATAACTTTAGAGTCTTTTTCCTACTTACGCGTAAGCTAATTCCTACACGTAACTCCTAATTGTTACGCGTAACTTTGGTGTTTTTACGCATAAGTGCTACTTGGTTCTTGTCTTTTCTACGCCTAAGGACACTTCATCAATAAAGGTTCATTCGACTACAAAGATCCATTTTTACTACACAAGTTTTTCAACATGTCTCAACCACCATACTCTAATTATTTCCCTCACACTTATAATCAGCAACAACAACAACAATTAACTCCACAACATCAACAATGGAATCAACAACAAGCTATTTATCAACAACAATTTAATCAACAACATACTCCACAAATTGGTGCAATTCCACCACCACAAGTGGTTCAAACACCACCAAGCCTTCAAGTTCAACCCTACACAAATGATTTTAATACATCCATCAAGGAACACTATGAAGGAACCCACTTGGTTTGCAAAGATGTGTGAAGCTTTAAGCAGCCAACAATCAATTCATGAGGCTGGATCACTTGATAGACCTCCAATGCTCACTCCAGGAAACTACGATCAATGGGTGATAAGGTTCTTTAGGTTTTGTGATCTGAAGAAGCCACATGGAAAGTTCTTAAAGAAGGTTATCTTGGAAGGTCCATTTGAGATGCCTACTGTCATTGTACCCGGAGATCCAACTGCTGTTCCACCAAGAGATGAACAAACCAACATTGCTACTGTTGCAGATCTAAATGCTACAGAACTTCTACACTATGAAGCTGATGAACTTGCAATGGAATACATCCTCTTAGGATTACCAAACCCAATTCTTCGTAGTGTTGATGCTCAAAAGACTGCACAAAAAATGTGGGATCATATTCGTCTTCTTATGGAAGGATCTGTACTCAATCAGGAGGATTTGGAATCTAAAATTTACTTGGCTTATGAACACTTCATGATTGAACCTGGAGAGACACTAGAGTCCTATCATCATCGATTTTCAGACATCATCAATGATTTGGATAAACACAACATCATCATGCCAAGAATTGCAGTGAATACTAAGTTCCTGAGTAGTCTTGGTCCAGAATGGGAGAAGTATGTCATTTTTCTCCGTCAAGCGAAGAATATGCATCATTCTACTTATGGATTGTTGTATGATTACTTGAAGCCTCATGAAAAGGAAGTTGATCGGGAAAGGATTCTCCGTGCTCAAATTGCTACACAATCACATCCGGACAATCAACAACTTGCCTTGTATGCTCAACAGAATTATCCCTCTCAACCAGCAACTTAACCAACTGCTTCAACCATACCTTCACAGCAACAACCTCAACAAAATCAATTGGTTCCATACAATAACAACAATGCTCAAGCATATGTTAGTGAAGCGACTGAGGAAATCGATCCGTTCGAAGCATTGCAACAAGGATTTGTGATGATTGCTAATGCTTTTGGCCGTTACACCAACAAATCCAACAATCGTATTCGTTCCTCATCTAACACACGGACTCAAGCTGTTGTGAACAATGGACGTGTTGAAGTTCAGAATCGTGATTATGGTCGTCAGATGGGCGGTGGTCAAGGGTTTAATGCTGTGGGTAGGAATAACAATAGAGCTCAAGTGGTGGAACAGGGAAATGCTCAGAATCGGTTAAATGGTCTTAGATGCTACAACTCCAATGAGAAGGGACACTGGCTAATGTATGCCCAAAGCCAGGACTAGGGCAGTGCTTATTTCAAAGAGGCTTTACTTTTGGCTCTTAAGGATGAAGCGGTGGATCTCTCACGCACAAAGAACAGAGCTTTATGGCATGCAGACTTAGATGATGATATGGAGGACTTGCAGCCAATTCAATTGTTATGTTGATGGCTAATATGCAAGAGTTACACATGAGTGAAACAGGCCCAGTGTATGACACGATGGCTTGTCTCGTGTACCGAACAAACCATCATCATATCTAAACTAATATCTCCATCAATATCTGCATCCGCACGGCTCAATGTTCAAAATGAGTAATCTACATCTCATTCTGACGATTTTCAAATAAACCCCGTAGTTACATTTGACGATCCAGATGACCATATGGTTTCCCTTGATAATCAAATTGACTCCGTGGTTATACTTGAGGATCTAAATAATGATCATGTTGTGACTCACGTTGAACACGATGAACCTTTGCCTCATCCAGATCTTGTTCTGTTACTTAAAGACCAACAATCCCAAATTGTTGAATGTGTTGCATTAAATCAAACCTTAAAAAGTAAAAATGCACTGTTAACCAAGGATTTTGAATGCTTACAAATGCAACTCAACTTTTTCAAAACTCAAGAAAACCGTGAAAAAGGTTTTGAAGCCGCTTTTGTAAAATCTCATCAAAACGAAAAATATTTAGAGAAACAGATGCGTGATCTAGCCGCCTCGAAGAATGCTTTATTGTCTGAATTAGAACAACTGAAACATGAACATAAAAAGCAAATTAATGCTCTCACCTTGGAAAATCAAAAAACTAAGGCTGAGTTGTTAACTTGTCAAAAACAGTTCTCCGCATACAAAAAGCATTCAACGAATCGGGTGGATGACCTTCTTGAAGAAATTATCGGCTTGCAAAACAAACTTAAAGAGTTTAAAACTGTTGTTTACAAACATGGTGAATCAGAATGCTATTGAAAAGTTTACCTTAAAACCCAATCCAAAAGGATATGGAAAAAATCTAGCTGATTACAAACCAAAGCTTTCACTAAAAACATTCAAACAAACTCCTGAAGTTTCCAGTGCAAACTACAAAATTGATAATACTGTTATGAGTGTTGTTGAATATCATCGTCAAGAGGAATTAGATGCAGAAGACGAGAGTCGATCAAAATTAAAAAACGTTGTTTACAACAAACCTTTTAATTATAAAAACGCGGTCACTTTCGTCACACCAACGGATTCTCCTAACACACCAAGGGTTATCATCAAAACACCCGAGTCTTCTATTGTTAATCCCCAACCAGATTATGCACAAACTTATGGTCCTTTACCTTCCATTAGTGAAGTAAACTCAAAACCTGAAAGTCGAAAAATTCTTTGATATTTTGACATTTTCATGGTTGACCTCAAAATTTTACAACATGAGATAGAATATCGCTCTGAAATCAAAGTTGAACATTTTCAATCGCCTCTGGCGCGAGAACAATGAGACATTTTTCAGAAAAATCTTTTACCTAATGTTAAAAACTTGAAAAGTTGTGCAATTGCCTGGGAAAAGGATTTTCATAAGGAACTTAGGGTAATGAAAAACGTTTTCGAGAAAACAGAAACATCTATTTCTAACACTAAACAAAAAAAGAAAATGTTGAGAAAAGATGTTGATCGACTCTTGGAAGATGTTATATGTGCTGATATCCATAATGTTGTGTTACTTCATGCTTTGCCGTTTGCATCTGATTACATCTCCGCTGATATTGTTGAAAATGTTGTAATTGTTGAGAACACCGATAATGTGCTTCAGATCGAGTCTTTAAAAGCTGAAAATAAACGATTACTCAATGAAATTTACAATGCAAAACGTCGTCTTCATTGGTGTGAAAAAGATATTCACAATCATCAACTTAGTTTTCAAAAGAAAATCGCTCAGTTGAGTGCAAAATCTTCTGATCCTAAAATTGAGCAACTGGATGATCAAAACGTGTATTTGAAAAGTCAAATCTCAAAATATGAACAAGAACTTTCAAAAGTTAAACAGGAATACGGTGTCATATTTTATTTGCTCAATAAGACTCGTCATGAAGCATCAAACGAACTTGATCACTATCTTGCTCACACTAGTGAAGTCATGAATTTTGCTGGTAATATTCGTTCTGAAAATCAAGATTTGATTCACACTATCTCTAAGTTAAGAGAAATGTTAGGAAAGTATGAACAAATTCCGCCTACCGTGATTAAGAGAATAGCACCAGTCACACTTAGTAATCGTGAACCTAGAATTCCTACTGCCAAATCACAAGTTGCTAATGTGTTTCCCTCTACTGAAACAGGAATAGTTGCATCTTTTTCAAACGTCCGCACTTCACAGCCTAGGAGCACTCAATCGAAGAATAGGAAGTTGCGACCTAAGAAAAGATCAATAAGGAATGCTAAAGTAGAAGAACACCCTAGGACTCTGAATAAAACTCATGTTGCTTCCACTATAGATGTTACGTCTGGCAAATGTAATAGAAATAGTGATGTAACGAATGCTAAACCGTTAAGTATTTTTGATATTCAGTCTGATGCACCTTGTGTTATTTGTCGGAATAGTATGAATTCTGATTGTCATGACAAATGTGTTGCTAAAGCTATAATCTCTCGTTTACGGAATCCTAAGAATCGGAATACCTCTAGGCCCACTAATCATTCTAAGTCTGTGCTTGGTAGACCGCCTTCTTTAGATTCTAAGGCAAACATTGCTGTCACTGTAGCTCCCGTTTCACCTCCTAAGAATGTAGTACCACCTAGTGCATTCACTAAGACTAAAGCAAAGAGTAGTTATAGATGGCAGAAATGGATATATAACACACTAGGATTTAAATGGATGCCTAAAATTATCAATGTGTGTATGTCTAATATACCTGCTTCGGAACCCTCTAACATTTCGGGTTCCACATCTACTTCTATTCCATCCGTGTCGTCTGTGTGTAATGCAGGTGATACAGATCATTCTCTGGATTGTTGATAGCGGATGTTCCCGACACATGACAGGCAACCTTAAACTGTTATCAAACTTTATTGCAAAGTTCATTGGCACTGTCGGGTTCGGGAATGATCACTTCGCAGCTATCATGGGCTACGGAGATTATGTCAATGGGAACATCGAAATTAGCGGGGTTTACTATGTGGAAGGCCTCGGTCATAATCTGTTTCAGAGGTCAATTTTGTGATGGAGATTTGGAGGTTGCTTTCGGGGAGAAAACTTGTTTCATTCGTGATCTACAAGGAAATGACCTTATGTCCGACTCGCGTAATTCTAGTCTCTACACTATCTCTATGCAAGACATGGTTGCTTCCTCTCCCATTTGCTTACTTTCAAAGGCAACATCTACAAAATCCTGGCTATGGCACCGTCGTCTCTCACATCTAAACTTTCAAACCATCACCAACCTTGCTCGACACAAACTAGTTGAAGGACTCCCATGATTCCGGTATTCAAAAGATCACCTTTGCTCAGCCTGTGAACAAGGGAAAAGCACTCGTGCTCATTTTCCTTCAAAGGTGGAACACGCTCTCGATGTGCTTCATCTTCTTTATATGGATTTGTGTGGCCCGATGCGCGTGCAAACGATCAATGGCAAACGCTACATCTTAGTAATTGTTGATGACTACTCACGATGGACTTGGGTCTACTTTCTTCGTAGCAAAGACCAAGCTCCACAAATGATCATCACCTTTCTCACAAAAATACAGGTTCAACCGCAACACCGTCGATAATCGAATGCATAAAGGAACTGAATTTGTCAACAAAACCCTTCGAGAATTCTATGAGAAAGTGGGAATTCAGCATCAAACATCTATTGCACGCATACACTGAACAAAACGGAGATGTCGAAAGACGAAACCGAACGTTAGTGGAAGCTGCAAGAACAATGTTAATCAATGCTAAACTTCCAGATTACTTATGGGCGTAAGTCGTATCTCTGCATGCTATACTCCAAACCGTTCTATGATCACAAAACGCCACAACAAAACACCTTTCGAGCTTGTCCACAACTATAAACCGAACCTCAAACACTTTCATGTATTTGGATCCCTTTGCTATCCAAATAATGATCGTGATGATTTTGGAAAGCTCAAAGCCAATGCTGATATTGGAGTCTTTATTGGATACTGTGACAATTCTAAAGGTTTCCGAATCTGGAATCGTCGAACTAAGGAGGTAATGGAAACGATTCATGCTCATTTTGATGAACTCACGGAAATGGCTTCTGAGTATAATAGCTTAGAACCCGGTCACAACCGCTTAAACTTCCCTCAACCCCCATCATCAGCTGAACAAAGCCCCCAGCTAACTCGTCAATAAATGGAAAGGTTATTTGCTCCTTTACTCTGTGACGATATTGATGAACGTGCTCGTGTGTATCCGCTTTGCACAACCCGATCATATTCCTATACCGATACACCTGCTACAACAACTACTGTTGAAAATGCACCTACACCAGTTGACTCCAACACAACATTAAACACACCGCTTCCAAGAATGATGAACCAGCTGATGATATTCTGAATGAAGTACCCCCACCTGCAAATTTTGATCCAAATGCGTTCTTCAACCCGTTTGCTAATGAGACTGCTGCACCAGATGTCGCAGAATCTTCAACAAACCATTTGAATCCTCAAAATCTACATAATGTATACCAACATCAACCCTCTACACATAGATGGACAAAAGACCATCCTCTGGCTAATATTATTGGCAACCCGAATCAACCAGTCGTTACGAGACAACGTCTTCACTCAGATGGTGAACATTGCATTTATGCACTCACTGTCTGCCAATCTGAACCTAAAAACATTAAAGACGCAATGACAAAAGACAACTGGATTGAATCCATGCAAGAAGAACTCAACCAATTCAAACGTCTTGAAGTATGGGAACTGATTGAAAGACCAACAGGAGTCTACGTCATTGGTTTAAAATGGATTTGGAAAAACAAATTGGATGCTGAAGGGAATGTTATCCGAAACAAGTCACGGCTAGTTGCTAAGGGTTATCGTCAGGAAGAGGGCATAGACTTTGAAGAATCTTTTGCTCGTTGCTCGCCTTGAGGTCGTTCGGATATTTCTCACATTCGCAGCTCATATGAATATGACGGTCTATCAGATGGATGTCAAAACGGAGTTTATCAATGGACAACTTAAAGAAACGGTCTATGTCAGCCAACCAGATGGATTCGTTGATCCTGAGTTCCCGAACCATGTCTACAAACTGAACAAAGCTCTTTATGGTCTCAAACAAGCCCCTCGGGCATGGTACGATAAGCTATCATCTTTCCTCATTGCCAATAATTTCACCAAAGGCTCGGTTGACCCAAATCTTTTTATACAATATCACGGGGCACATATCTTAATTGTTCAAATTTATGTGGATGACATCATTTTTAGATATACACATAAAATGTTTTCAACCGCTTTTGCAAAACTAATGAAGAAAATTTTTGAAATGTCCATTATGGGTGAACTCACGTTCTTTCTAGGACTGCAAGTTCATCAATCACCCCATGGTATTTTCTTGAGTCAGTCCAAATATGCCCTTGAACTGTTAAACAAATTTGGAATGAAAACCTGTGATACTTATGCCACACCAATGACTCATACCAAGAAACTAGATGCTGATTTACATGGGAAATTAGTTGACCCTACCAAATACCGAAGTATTATTGGGTCTCTCATGTATCTAACAGCTAGCAGACCTGATATTGTCTTTGCCGTTTATCTATGCTCCCGTTATCAGTCGCGACCAACTGAAACCCACCTCTCCGAGGCTAAAAGAATCCTCCGATACATCAAGGGAACCATTAACTTGGGGATCCGTATCCGGGATTCGGTTTTGAACTAATCGCTTTTCAGACGTACGACCACGCAGATGCTTAGACTCAAGGAAAAGTACGTCAGAGCTCTACAATTTCTGGTGATAAACTGGTATCTTGGCAATCTAAGAAACATGATTGTACATCGTCATCAACCGGCGTAATATGTAGCTATGTCCGCCTGTTGTGCTCAAGTCATCTGGATGAGAACACAACTCAAAGACTATGGTTACGTATTCGACGTAATTCGATGTATGCGACAATCGGAGTGCCATTGCGATCTCATGCAACTCGTTCCAAAGACTTTCGAAATCAAAGCACATAGATCTTCGCTATCATTTCATCAAGGACCACGTGGAACAGGGTACCGTTGAATTATACTTTGTGGGTACTGAATACCAATTGGCAGATCTGCTCACCAAAGCATTGCCTCCCGCTAGGTTTAATGAGTTGGTCCACCGGATTGGTATGAGGTGTTTGACTCAAGAGGAATTGGATGACCTCCTAAAACAGTCTTAAAAACCTGTCAAACACCAAAAACATCTTTTGTAAATAAATTTTTCAAAAACAAAATACAAAAATATAAAATCTTATAAAACATCAAAAATATTCTCCTAATCTATCTTTCTTTCAACATGACAAGTACATTTCTTCCGTCAACACTTTAATCTTTCAAAATTCAGTATTTTTTCCGATCAAGTGTTGAGGGGGAGAAAATTATCTCTTAACCGTTTCATAACATCTGTGTACTTGCATGTTATCATATCCCGGTTGTTTCTTTTAACAATGGTGGTGAAGTTTCTGGTACAATGACACTCCTCAGACTAAAATTAATAACTTTTCATCAGTTTTCTTAAGTCGAGGGGGAGTGTCGTCAAGTTTCTTTCCTAAAAACTGTGTTTGGTAACCAAAATGGAAGTTAAATGGCTTTGTTTGAAAAAAAAGGAAAAGGTGGAGGGACCAAAACTGTCAAAAGGTTAAACTCACTTTTAATAAAACACCCTCCCACCTACTTTTCTTCTTCACATTTAATACACAAAACCTAACACATCCTACGCCTTACAATCGTTCAAGATATCTGTTGATTTCATCATCGTTGTGTAAGTGTTTTTATGATCTAAACATGTTTTTAAGATAAGGTCTGGAATTTTATTCAAATCCAACGGTTAAAATTCATGTTACGAGTGATTATGTGTTCTACGCATAAGCGTATGAACACACAATCATTGTGTGTGTGTTTGTGGTTAAATGGATTGTGTCAAAACGTTTTAAATACCTCAAGGATATCCTTTTAGCCATCAAAACCCACCCAGAAACACTTATCAATGAGTTTTGAAAATTAGGGTTTATGTGTTGATTTGGGTTTTTCCAAATGTGAAGTGTTTTGGCATAAAAGATTGTTGTGATATAGTCTTAAGATGATGAATTAATGATTTCCATGGTTATTAACCACCCAGAAACACGAATTGTTTAACATTTTGGATTTAGGGTTTAAAGTTCATAATATTTGGTAACTTTTGATTCACAACGAGTTAAGTGTTATAACTTGGTATAAAGACTCCCTCAACACTCTTAAACTACCAGAAAAAGTTTGGTGCATATTCCATGGCTAGATCTCATACGCGTAGATTTAGGGTTTAGACTACGCGTAAGTTTTTCTACGCGTAACTGTTAAACTGTGCAATTGTGTTTTGATCTGTCACAAAATGAATGTTATGTGTCAAAATTGATGATATGATGCTTTGTTTCAGGCTTGCTACGCTTAAAACTCAGAATCAAGGTCTTTTGTATTTCTACGCATAAGGATTGCCCTACGCGTAGCCAGTTATGTCTACGCGTAAGGTTCTACAGTGGGACTACGCGTATCCTGTGAAGGATATGCGTAAACAGTGCCTCTACGCATAAGGTCTACTCTTACGAGTAAACCTTACGCGTAAGGTTTTTATACGCCTACGCATAAGATCTACGCGTAAGGTCCCCTTTTCCTACGCGTAACTTTTTACGCGTAAGATAGGATCCTACGCGTAAGCTTATAACTACGTGTATAAAACACTTGCTTACGCATAACTTTGTCATTGCTACGCATAAGCCTGGATGGACCTTCATTATGAATTGTTACGTGTACAAACTTGTAAATAAACTAATCATATCGTCACGAATCCAATAATGTCTCTAATAAATCTAAAATGTTTGAGATGTTGTGAACCATAAGTGAGAACATAAACTTTAAAACTTAAAGTTAACTAACTCACGAAACATTTCACGACGTCATTGGACTATTGGACATACAAGTGACTTAGGACTCGTAACAATCATTGACACTGTACATTCAATAACTAGACAATAAGACCTTCTGTTGACTAACATTATGTCTTTCGATATGTTGGTTCTTTTGGATAATGTTATTTCAGATCACAACATGGCTGAACAAATGAATGTGGATACATCAGAAGTTCTCTCCATTGCTGATATCTATCCTTATGGCTATCCAATGAAGATAGGAAAGAATAATCTCTGTGTTGATTTTGACACCCTCATTTGCTCAGAATCTTCGTGTTTAATTGCTATTGATATTCTGAGGACTCATCCGTATCAGAATATGCTCACTCACTCTGCAATGCACGAGATCTATATCCAACAGTTCGGAACACTATGGAAAGGGTCAAAGGGCGGACTCTTTGTGACGGTGACTCAATCACAAACAAGTCACCATTACACCTGCAGACTTAAGGGTCGTTTCTCCTAATTCTGAAGTCGAACCAACCAAACTATATGCCACACCTGCCAAGAGCTCACTCTCCAATTCTTAATCGATATCGGTTATGACGAGGCTGCAGGAGTAATCACCAAGCATTCTCACGTAGAGCTTAAGAATATTCCTCAACCATGGAGAACTCTCTACATGATCATCACCAAGTCTTTCGTCAGGATAGTGGCTATGAGCATCCTAAGCTCATAGAACTGCAAATATTTTGGGCATTGGTCAACATGAAACACATCGCTATCGAAGCTCTGATTTGGGATGACATGATGTCATTTCTCAACAAGCTTGGCTAAAGATTCGCTACATCAGATATACTAAATTGTTGATCCAGAGAGCACTTGGACTTCATCCTGATATTCCCAAGAGGCTCAATGACCCCGAAAATCACGATATGTTGACGGAGCCTATTCTATCTATCAGAATCAAGGAATCATCTAGAAAGAAACAAGGTCTTTGTGTTGCCAGATTTCCTTCTAACGAAGATGTCGAAAGCTCGAAACGCATAAAAGGTATCCGGAAGCAGTTAGACAAGGCAAAGTTGGTCATCTCGACGAAAAATCTTACGGAACACGTAAGGAGAACCAAGAGGAAGTGCAGGAAGCGCAACAAGTACTGTGAGTCAAAGGAAGCTTCCTAAAAGGAATCCTCCTTCTAAAAGGATTGTTCCCGTAAAGGATGCCGAACCTATTCCCACACTTGAACCGCAAAGAAAGCTTGTGGGCGACGAGCTCAAGATACTGAGACAGATGAAGAGGTTCATTACTCTGCAACTGCAACCGAAACACCTGCCTCAGTGACAAAACCTCCAAGTCCTCCAGTTGTCCAAGAAAAAGGGAAGACTCCAGCTATTGTACCTTATGATGAGAGCTCTGAAGAAGAAGAAGAAGAGCAACTGGATACATCATACAGGACGAAGTTTAAAATCGTCAAACACCTTCAAAAGGCTGAAGAATTTGCTAAAGATCAAATGGGTGGCCCCGGAGGATCAAGTGGTGCTGCCCACTCCTCTCCAGATCCTGATGCGGTTAATCGACCCGATAAGGGATCTGGTGCCACCACTCTTCTGCAACAACAAAAGCTTGTAGAGGATACTATCGATTATGAGTTTGAAAACCCAGAAACCGAGAAGTCTGAGAAAGATAAAGATGGTGATTATGACAAGTTGCTTCTGGATAGTCCCACACATTCACAGAAGGAAACTTCTGAACCGCCTAAGGACCCCGAGCCTCCTCATGTCTCCTCATCATCAGACTCTTCATCTCATTCATCACCACCACCATCAAAGAAGTCAACCAGATCATCATCCAAATCTGTGAAGAAACCACCTAAATCTTGGATTTCTCAAATACATGAAAGAATTGTGAAAGCTGTCAAACAAGTTAGAAAGAAGGACATGCTCCACAGAAAACTGAATTGGTATGCTGACCAAATGCAGTACTTACATGATGAGAATGACAAGTTGCAGAAAGAAAGGAAAGTTATTCAGGAATTCATGAAAGGTCATCGTAAAGAGGAACTGGATGAAATGATTGAAGGTTACACTCAAAAGTACCTTCAAGATATCATTCCTAAAGTCCAAAAGGAACTGGAGAAGACAGCAAGAGATCATACCCACAAGTTTCTTCTCGACACTGTCCCCGGTGTGACTAGAGAAGTATTTTCCAAACAACTCACCCCTAACATCGTCGCATTGGTTAAACATACAATGGCCAAAGAAGTTGATCTCTCTGAACTGAAGTTAATCGCTAAACTAGTGATGCAAATGTCAAAGCGATCCGAACGCTTACTCGGATGAAGCTAAATTTTTCGAAGGTCTACTTGCTTTTCAACTCAAATCATCATGCAAGGAGTCAGCCGATCAACCCAAACGGCCAAGAGATAACGATGATAAGGATAAATACTCTGCACCTAAACGTCAGAAGCAGTCTGGTGAATCTTCTTCGATGCCACCTCCTCCACAACGGACTTCTTCTCAACAGAAATCTCCTTCACCTCGCTCTTCCACTGATAAACCTCGGGACGATTCCGAGTTACCACCCATGACTCAAAAAACAGGTGATTACTTTGAGTATACGGGTGGTGACGATGAAGAGGTCCTTGAGCCCCTACAACAACCCACCTCTCCCAAACAAGGACAGAAACCAGGATCATCATCTAAGCCTTCGAAAATGAAGAAGAAGACGCTTCATACAAACGTCGTATCATGGCTATATGACGATAAAACTGAAGAATTTGAATGGTTTGCTACACTTGTTAACAACACTCCCTACCCTGAAGAAGGTCAAGAATTAGTAGACGGTAATACCTTGGAGCATGCAAAGATTTTGCAAGAAAGGTTTCGTGTGAAGAAGATGACGAAATCTGAGTTGAAGCGCATCAAGAATGACGCATTCCTACTTTTGAAAAACAACTCGGAAAGTGCAATCGAGGTTGAATATCACCTTGAAAACATTGCTCGAGCCATGTCTAACAACATGGATTGGCTCAACCCAGAAGCAAACATCGACTTCACCAAACGGGACAATCCTCCATATTACAATCGATCCGGTCTCGACCTCTACCTACAATTGGCCAAATCGGCCTAGGATTCCTTTCAGACATTTCTTCAACAAAGACTTAGATTTTCTTCAACACGGTGGTGATGGTTCAAGGAAATACGCTACATCTCTGACACTTCCATTCCCTGCTGCCATATACTCTGATTGTATAGCCATCGAGGAATGTGCTACCCACATGTTCTCCGACAAAGTGGTAGCGTATGACCAAGATGCAATGTATGGGATTCACCATTGGCCGGAGCGCCCGAAGAATCTACTACGTAAGTTGCTTGGTTCGAAGTCTCAACATGCGATGTTCAAGACTAAAAGTATCGTGGCCATCCAACATGTTGGTCTTTCATCTAAATGGGACTACACTTTTCTCAAAAAGATTGTGGTCAAAAGACAAGACGAAAGGGACTATGCATTCTCTCGAAGTGACTTTGAGAATTTGAACATAAACGATATTGAAGACATGTACCTTGCCAAAGTTCAAGGTCGTATGAGACAATTTCCAACCGCAAGTACAACGTGAATTCATCAAGTCACCGCTCATCTTCATCGACGCATTGTCATCAAAGAACGTGTTGAAGATCTTCGACTTGCCGTTGAATCTTATCAGAAACGTGTAAACTTCACTCCACCACAGCTTGATCTTCCCGACATCAACCAGCTTACACAACTTACGCTCATCGGCAGAACCTTTCGTCGCCAAGCTTTACGCGAGTGAACTTCAACGAAATCGCTTAATGGCGTGTGACGATCTTCACAAATTTGGGGATCACACTTTGAAGCTGGTCAGGGATGGATTGGCTTATCGGTTGAAGGATATACATGAAAAGATTGGGAACCCAAAGCGATGGAACTCTAAGGACAGAAGGGATGTGAGAAGGATCATCAGAATGATTGATGAACGGTTGTTCAGAAGGGATCATTTCAGACGATTGGAGAGCTTTGTTGGTGGTCGTCCCAGGAGGAACATTACCGGCTTTCAACGCCCTGTTTGCACTCCTGGAAAAATCACTGGACTCCCTGGTACTCCTTGAATTGTTTCTTTCATATAATTTTGGATGTGTGATTAATTATGACTATGGCTTGTGCACACATAACAGTGTACAACCCGTAATTGTCAAGAAAGGACCCTGTGGTACGCTTCAGTGCCACAATCCTTATAAAAGGAGCGAACGCTTCTTACTTTTGAGTAAAACCTATCAAACCTTTCATTATTCAAGGTTTTGCTCAAAAGAACAAGTACTTCCCCATATGATTTTCAAACCCTCAACCGTTTATATCACTTGTTGAGGGGGAGTATTTAATTAAAACTTTATTAACAAATTGTTCACAGTGGTCAATCTTCCCACAACACTCGAAATGGTCATATTTATTCTCAAACGTTTCAAAAATAACATTTTCATATGCCATTTTTGAGGGGGAGAAAATTGTGTGATAAGAAATATGTTGTGCAAAATGCAAATGAATCTGTGTAATTCAGACTTAACCAACGAATTGACGGTACTAAACTGTTTGTAACTCGAAAAGACTTGTCATGGACGGGTAATAATTTCAAGCTAGTTCACTAGTAATGTAAACGTGTCTCGCAAAGGACTTGTCCGAGTAGAAAGTACCATTCGTGAAACTCTTGGTAGACATGAACTCTGACGGGTATGACAACCTTCTTAGGATTGTCTACACCTTCAAGGTAGTTATTAGAGCTAGTTGTCACCTAAAAGCTGACAATGTAACTCTTTAACTATGCAACGTAACCGTGTCTCACGGGGGATTTTCTATCTCGAGTGGATCAATTCAAAATGTGCGCGCTCTTTCCTCACTGTGCATTTAAACCATTAAAACTCTTTAGCACATGTGGAGGGGGAGTATTTATGCAAAAACTTATCTCTCACGATTGGTTCAAACATGTTTTTCATTTACAAACCCTTTGAGAGATATTTTCACATACAATGGTTTTAATGGCAACATAGGTTAGTCATGGAGTTATAAGGTGACTAAGGTTAGGAATAACCGTCCCTATGATCCGCCAGAGCTGGAGGGATCTACCCAAGGACATCACAAATAGTTAGTACTTAGAAGTCCTTAGGTACGATTATAAAAAGGAGAAAATGAGAATCGAAGAAAGAAGGAGTTGAAGAATCAAAAAGAAATGCAAAGAAAAGGGTGAAAAGAAATAGCCCTCCGGATTATTCAACTTAGGCGTACACGGGTTCAATTCATATGCTAATCGGTTGTCATTTAGTGACACCGTATTGAAGATTAAAAGTCGTCATGGACCCAAGGACGCATGCACTAAACCTTCTTAGCCACTCAAGTTTCTCTCAACAGAAGCTTGTTTCATTCTCACAGGAACCCTACGTAAACTATCGGCTTTCTCTTAGAGATCGCTGGTATTGAAGAAGGAGACCCTCTCCCTAGTCTTCGCCAGAAAACCAAAACGCAAAATTGAGTCTAGAGCCACGAGATTCATCAAAAGATCTCTTAGGAACACTTGACATTTAATCACTTGATGATCAACAAATAAGATTATCGCTGGTGCATATCGAGTCCTTCACGAGATCTTAGCAACTGTCGAGAACATTTATGAGAGGTTCACATTTGTGATCCTCAGTAATTGAATGGAAACTCCTGCGTGGTCAACATCAAACAGCATAAAGAGTGTCATTCGGTAACTCCCGTGGATTACGCTGGAGTGTGTCTCAAACGGTTCTGATGCAGTGAGGTGATGCTACGGTGTACCTCGGCACTCATCGAATCGTAGATGTACTTTTTACATCGCGTTATCTCACTTGTGGTACTCCGGTTCAGGAACGGCCTTTGTAAGAATTAGAGTTGTGTTTTCACACTATGTTGTTAACACTCTCGAAGTTCAAACTTATAAGTGCTTTGGAACCCGCTATTACTAACCGTTTGAAATGTTTTCTTCTTATGGAAGCTCCGAGCGGATGATCGTGCTTGATTCTTCTCATGCTCACGCCAACATCATCACTAATGGAAGTTCTATTCAAAAGCAACACAATCACGTAATGATTCTTCGTCAAACCAAAGAATCTACAAAGTTAAAGACTTAGAGAACTTCATCGATTGAATTCCAACGCCAAAGAGCGTGTAGCATGTTGAAGAATGACGTAGAGACCTTTGGAGCAAAAAGCGGACTGAAGCGGTGATCGATGCGCACAACAACATACTATTACTTTCACCACAAAGAACAATGATCAAAGAACAAAGTTAAAGATGACGTCGAAGCATAACCGTTCAAAGATAACTATCTCTCTACACCGGGAGATTGTTCAATCAAGGAAATTCCTCTCACAAGAAAGAAGAATGTCAGAAGACGTCAGAGCTACTATTACATCAACGCCTTCACCGTTTACATTCATATATACTTGAGGGGGAGTGATTCGTGCAAAACCGTCAAGTTTTCTCACGCAAGCTAGCCACTTGTGAATGACCAACCGTAAGGAACTTAAAACAGCTCAAACACCAAATGCAATTTAGATCGAGAATACAAGTGGATTCCCCGTTAAGTCCCACGGAGGATGAATGGTATTTAACACAATCAGATGTCAAATAATCACTAAGGATAGTGATCAGTAAGGGTTTTGAGTTATTTATACCTAAAGAAAAGTTTTGTAAATTACAGGGGCTTAAATGCAAATTAAAGGAAATTAAAAAGATAAACTATATTAAATAAACGCTATCACTAATTTTAAACTGATGTTTTTGATTTTTCTTTTATAAAATTTAAATTAAAAACTACGTGACGTACAAAATAAAATGTGAAACTGAACCAATATTAATCCTAAAAATATGAAATTGATATTTTTACAAACCTAATGATAAAAGAAAATTTTAAGAAAAAGAAAATTATTTTTATGACTATTTATCTAATTATTATTAATTAAAAACTATTTTTAACTATTTAATAATAGCCTAAAATACAAGAAAATATGAAATAAAGCTAGAAAAAAGAAATTATGACTTGGAAAAATCTAAAATAACAAAAGAGAATTTTCAAAACTATTTTTGTATTTTTCTGAATATTTTTCTATTTTCTAGGAATTAAAATCTATTTAAAACTACTTAAATTACTTAAAAATACAAATTTAACTAAGAAAAATCTGGAAAAATAATTTTTTACTTTTTATATTTATCTTAACCTAAGAAAAAATGAAAAATTATTTTTTTTGAACTTTTTCTGATTTAATTGCAATAAAAGCTAATTAAAATGACTTAAAAACTGTTTTAATTAAGGAAAAATAGTAAACTGACCTAGAAAAATGTGAAAAATTCAAGAAAAGTCTAAAATAATATTGTGAATCTAAGAAAAATAGAAAAACAGTAGGTTATGTGCAAGAAAATGAAACTGCAATCACTAGTGCTTATAAATAAGCACTTTAAATAAGCCAAAAGACACAATAAGCTACCAACTTGATACAGAAGCTATGAAATGCTAAAATTACCAAAATGCAGCAAGAAACAACAAGCCTTAACCTCTGGATTACACACTGCTATGATCTTGATGATTTGATTAATGTGCTAAAACAGATTTAAGTGTACTACTTTGAGCTTAAGCACCAGCTACTCAATAAGCTAAAATTGAAAAACAGAAGTTGGAACCTCAACTAGACCTGGCTAGCTTCCTTCAAACCAAAAAGCAGACCTAGACAAGCTCTGCAAGTCACTGAGAAAACTCAGTGTTGACTGAGTTTGTGAACAGGGCACTTATACCCTTTTTAACAAGCTTTTTTAGAGCTTATAAAAATTACTAAAAATCTACTAAAATCCTAATAAGTAACTTAACCAATGAGTTTTAAAACCAAAAGTCTCACATGATTTGACCCAGAAATGACTCCAAGAAAAATCACCTTAGTTTGATGAAACCGAGATCTTCAACCTTTTTGACTTTTGAGCAGAAATGAAATGTTGACTTTTTTGAGATTTGCAACTAATTTGTGGACTGATTTTAATGAGTTATGATGAAATGATACTACTGCAATCCATTTCTATGATATCTAACCTCAAAACAAGATTTTGATTTTATGAAATTCCCACAGTAAAGAGATTAGAACAGGTTCAATGAAATTTTGACTTTGAGCTATTACAAATGGTACAAATGAACTAAGATGAGTTGCAAATGACTAAATAAGATCGAGTAACAGATTGCAAACACAAACAAGGTATTAAGCTCAAACCATTCCACTGATCCAAACACCGTTTTGAAACCGACTTGCATTCTTAATCGAGATGATTCATGAATTAGCTTATGCTAATCACTTAAGCTGATTTTAGTACCCTAATCACAATTAGTTAAACAGGTTTCAAAGGTTTAATGACCACAGGTTCAAGTACAAATACAAACTGCAAACTAACTTAGGAATGAAAAATGAAATGTAAACTCACAATTGTCCAAATTTTATTGTGCAGCTTATACCAACCCAAATACCTACTATTCTATATCAAATCCAACCCAAATCCATCTCTGCAACACCCATAATCATTTCCAACTCGCTTAACCAAATGTTCTTCTTTCTTGACTTTTGTTGACCATCAACCCATTATGCTTGAACTGAACTCCAAGCTTCTACAAAGCTATAATAAGCTTATGTAAGCTTGTTTAGACTGAGAAATAAGCTATTTGAAGCTTTAAGATCAGATTTTAAAATTGAAAATTGAAACAAGGGACATGAAACATGAATTATAAACTCAAACTTGAATTGATGCTTGATAACAGTTGAAGTACAATGAAATACTTAAGTTTGATATAATTAAGCTTGAAATTACAACTTTAAAGCTACTTAAGACATTTTAAGAAAAATACGACATACTTAAAATTAAAAAACTAAAAACTGGTCTTCTCTCTTGCTTCTCTGCCTCTTTTATACACCAATTAGCTTCCACGTGTCCTTTTGATTGATTCCCACTAAAAATCTAGGCCATTGGATGTCTTGAGGTGATTTTAGCCATTGGATCAAAATGGCGGGAAAAGTGGATTTGGCCACAGGCTCTATGTTTTAGCAACTAGGGGGGGGGGTGGCATTTATTGTGGTGGGAAAGGTGGGTAGTGGTGATGATGAGGTGAGGGAAAGGTGATGGGAGAGGGGTCTGTGTTGGCAAGTGGTTGCAGGCAACATGTGGAAGGGATAAACAGTGGTGGGCGGGTTTTTGCAGCTTTTGACTTTGGGGTCCAAAATGGGGATGACAGGGGGTCAAAATGTATAAGTGACAGGGGGTCAAAAGGATTTTGACAAGGCTTGGTAGGTTTATAATACAAGGACTAAACTTGTAATTCTGATTTTTGAAGGACCAATCCTGCCAATTTCCCAAAGTTAATACAAGGACTAAAACTGACAAACTTCAATAGTACAAGGACCAATTTTGACATTTTCAATTTTCCAAGGACTATTTGTGACAATTTCAAAACTTGAGTTACCTAATCTGCCATTTGACAAAAGATTTATTCAAGGACCTTTTTTTGACAACTTAGAATATTTCAGGGACCTTGAATAACATTTTTCTTTATTTTGTTTTACCAGGGAATGTTTTTGACAACTTTTGAAACTTGGGGACTAAAACTGCCAATTATGCAAACTTGATACGTTTTCACCAGATTTTGATATTTTTGCATTTAAAACACATAAAACACTTATTTGTGATATTTTTATCATTTTGATGCATTTGAAAGTGTTTTCGATGTTTTTGCGTTTAATTGGTACAAAAATGATGAGTATTTAGACACTCATCAATCCCCACACTAAGATATTGCTAGTCCCTAGCAATGTTTTGAGAAAAATTAATGGATTTTATCTCTTTACCAAAAGCCATTACTGCTGGAGTAGCCAAATGTTTCAGTTCAAGTAAGAACCTTGGTACACCGATAACCAAATGATTTTGAGCAAATCACCAACTTTCAACGGATTTGATTTGTCTTTACCGTAAGCCGTTTGCTTCGACTAGCCAACTCTTAGATAATATATCTTTGGTGAGTGATTACCAATTATGGTTTTTCCATCGCTTTACCACAAGCCATAAACTTATGGGCTAGCCAACTCTTCACTTTTAAGGATATGGTGAGCTGAATACCATACAATTTTGGGCAAATTGCAAGCCGCCAACGGATTTGAGATATCTTTACCAAGAGCCGCTTTGCTCTGGATTAGCCAATCCTTTTGTTTATTAGACAAGGCGACTGATAACCATAATCGAGTAAGTGAAAAACACTTTAAAAAAAAAAATTTGGCCAAAATGGGGAATTAGGCTATAATTACATGATAAAATTCCCGAGAATTCCCCCCCACACTAGAAATGAATATTGCCCTCAATATTCAAAGTACTGACTGTTATGCCGAAACATAGAACGTAAAAGGGAAATACTACGGCCATTATTTAGCATTTTTTTTTTTTTTTGACACTCTTATATATATACACAACATGTGGGCAACTCCCACACACTAGGTGGTACACACGGGTGAAAACCCATGTAGCATGCTACTGTTTTTGATTCCCGAAGTCGCTAGCTTGACCTCGATCCCCCGCATTTATTGGTTCATGGGGAAAGTTTGTAGATCCGGACAACCACGATGGAATGTCCTTCCAAAATAATGCTTTAATCGATGATCATTCACTTTAAAATTTGGACCATCGGGTTGAGATAACTCAATGGTTCCATATGGAAATACTTTAGTGATGGTGAATGGTCCGGACCAGCGGGATTTTAGTTTTCCCGAGAAAATCTTCTATCTTGAATTGAAAAGAAGGACTCGATCACCGACGTGAAAACGCGGGTTTTTGATTTTGAGTCATGAATCTTCTTTGTCTTTTCTTTATAGATCAAAGAATTCTCGTATGCATGATCACGGAGTTCATTTAATTCATTCATTTGAACTTTCCGGTGATCACCAAATTGTCTCAATATCGGTTGGCATGTTTCAAGGCCCAATATGCCTTGTGCTCAAGCTCAACCGGTAGATGACACGCCTTTCCGTACACAAGCTTGTATGGAGTACACCGGATGGGTGTTTTATAAGTCGCACGGAAGGCCCGAGGCCATCTAGCTTATCCGACCAAGAGGCACGGTTTTCGCCAACCGTCCTCTCGAGAATTCTTTTAATCCCTCGGTTGGAAACTTCCACTTGCCCACTTGTTTGGGGTGATACGCAGAGAGAGATGGTGAGTTACACCATACTTCGCATGACTCTTTCAAATTGGTCATTACAAAAATGCGTACCACGATCACTGATTATGGCTCGTGGAGTTCCAAACCTAGCAAAAAGAGATTTCAAGAATTTCACAACAACTCGGGCATCGTTGGTAGGCAAAGCCTTAGCTTCAACCCATTTTGACAAATAGTCAACGGCCACGCGTATGTATTTATTACCGCGAGATGAAGGAAATGGCCCCATAAAGTCAATGCCCCAGATGTCAAAAATCTCACACACTTGAATAGCGCTTTCGGCATTTCATTTCTTTCGAGATATTCCGTGACGTTGACAAGCATCAAAGGCTTTGACAAATTCGTGGGCATCCTTGTAAATTGTGGGCCAATAAAACCCGGAATCAAACACCTTCTTGGCGGTGTAGTTTGGACTATGATGGCCCCCAGTGGGTCCAGCATGGCAAGCTTTGAGAATGTCAAGAGCTTCTTGTCCATAAACACACCGTCGGATGACTTGATCCGCACAGATTTTGAATAAGTAGGGGTCGTCCCAGAAGTAATGTTTTACATCTTTAAAGAATTTGTTCTTCTGTTGGGACGACATCCCTTTCACCACAAAGTTACCCGCATGGTAATTTGCAAAGTCAGCAAACCATGGGGTAGAAGAGTCTCCACGAAAAGAAACCACATTGAGTGTTTCGAGAGGAAATGTTTCGTTTATTTCCTTTTTCTAGAACACATCTTGGTGAGGGTTTTCTAGACGGGATAGATGGTCGCAGCCGTGTTCTCTCCTTTTTATCACGATAATGATATCAAATTCTTGCAGGAGTAGAACCCAACGGAGCAATCTTGGCTTTGCATCTTGTTTTGCAAAGAGATATTTGAGAGCCGAGTGATCCGTGATACACCACGATTTGGTCAAGATGAGGTATGGCGAAACTTTTCAAACGCATACACCACGCTAATAGTTCTTTTCTCGTAGTGGTGTAATGGGTTTGAGCTTCATCATAGTCTTACTGCGTAGTGGATAGGCTGAAAATGCTTGGTTTTGCGTTGCCCCAAGACCGCACCGATAGCAAAATCACTTGCATCGCACATGAGCTCAAAGGGTAAATCCCGGTCGGGGGCAACTAGAATGGGTGCTTCCGTAAGCTTTTTCTTTAGTGTTTCAAAAGCTTCGACGCACTCGGAGAGAAGATAAAAGGAGCTTCTTTTTCAAGAAGATGGGTCATAGGCCGAGCGATTATAGAAAAATCCTGTATGAATCTACGATAAAACCCGGCATGACCTAGAAAACTCCTAATACCTTTGACGGTAGTAGGATGAGGCAATTTAGCAATAACATCAACTTTTGCTCTATCTACCTCAATCCCGTTTTAGGAAATCTTATGGCCAAGGACTATGCCTTCTTTGACCATAAAGTGGCTCTTCTCCCAATTTAGACAGATATTGGTGTCTTCACACCGCTTTTAACATTTTGTCTAAATGGGAGAGACATGTTTGAAATGAGTCCCCAATGACCGAGAAGTCATCCATAAACACCTCGATTGTTTCCCCGATCATGTCGTGGAAAATTGCCATCATACATCGTTGGAACGTGCGGAGCATTACATAAGCCAAAAGGCATACGTTTGTAGGCAAAAGTTCCGTATGGGTAGGTGAATGTGGTCTTCTCTTGATCCTGTGGATCAATGGGGATCTGAAAGTAACCCGAGAAACCATCAAGGAAACAATAGTACTCATTCCCTGCTAATCTCTCAAGCATTTGGTCCATGAAGGGTAGAGGAAAATGGTCTTTACGGGTGGCGCCATTTAACTATACGATAGTCAATACAAACACGCCATCCCGTAACCAATCGAGTTGGAATTAACTCGTTTTCTTCATTCGTGACAACAGTTATGCCACCCTTTTTGGAACACGATGAATTGGGCTAACCCAAGGACTATCTCGAGATTGGGTAAATCAATCCCGCATCAAGAAGTTTGATAACCTCTGCTTGATAACATCATGGATTTTTGGATTCACCCTTCTCTCGATGTTGAATCTGGCTTGAAGTCATCCTCCATCAAGATTTTGTGAGTACAAAACTCATGGTTGATACCCTTAATGTCGGAGAGCTTCCAAGCAATTGCTTGCTTGTGTGACTTCAAGACCTTTATGAGAGCAATCTTTTCATCTTTACTCAAATCTCGAAATAATGACGGTAATTTATCATCACCCTCAAGAAATGCATACCGAGATGAGGCGTAAGTCCTTAAGCTCGACTTCGGAAATTCTTCGCTTTCTCAACCGACTTGACTTCCTTGTTATGAAGCTCAACGGGAGGGAGTGGAGGAGAAATGTCATGATTTAACAACTTCTCAAGAAGAATATCTCCCTCCAAATTAATCTCATTTTGATTAATCTCATCAGGAATTGAATCACTAGTGTGAGGGGCTGATGATGGATCATCATTAAGCAACTTCTCAATGAGAAGTATGTCCCCCTCAATGTCAATTGGAGCATGATCAATTTCCCATGGAACAGAATCACTAGCCAAGTATGCTTCAATCTCTTCCAAGATGAAGTTGCTTCCTTCAAACGGAGTGAGAGAAGGAGTAGAATTGGCGATGATGGGTTGAGATGAATGAGTGATATTATCACTCAAAGAATTATGATCATAACCAAGAACTTCTTGAGAGTACTCTTCAGAAGCAACATCAATGATATCTATTCGGTTAACCGATTCAGAATCATAATTTGCGAGTACCTCAAGTTTGATCAAGGTTGAAGGTGACGGCTTCATTACCAACACGTAATGTGATTTCTTGCTCAAATACATCAATGAGAGCACGGCCCGTTCTCGTGAATCCTCGACCAACAATGAGAGGAACCCATGATCGCATCAAAATCAACAACCACGGTCACCGGAAAATGGAACTTTCCTACTTTCACAAATACGTCCTCGGCAATTCCAAGAGGACGGAATATTGTACGATCTGCAAGCTCGAGAGTCATGCATGTAGGAGTAAGGTCCGAAAGAGAAAGTTTCTTCCATACTGAATGAGGCATCAGGTTTATGCTTGCACCAAGATCGGCTAAGGCAAAGCATTCAACCATTCCAGGAAATACACAAGGTAAGAGGAACTTTCAGGGATCTCCAAGCTTCGAAGCTTTTTCAAGATAATCGCAGAGCCGCTCGAGGAGTTTTAGCCATATCAAACAGCTTTTCCTTGTTGCTTAACATGTGTTTGAGAGTTGATGCAAACTTGGGCATCAACATGATAGCATCCAGCTTATGTCAAAATGAAGTTCTTGGAAAATTTGAAAGAATTTTTCCATTTGATGACCGGCTTTCTCGCGGAGCTTTTGCTCCTTCAAACGTGATGGGTAAGGAATAGAAGATTTGGATTTGGGGTTTTCAACGGAGCTACAGGAGGTTCAAAACAACTCCTGGATTGGATTTGGGTTTCGGACAACTTGAGGATGGACATTGCCGGTACTTCGTTATTAGTAGGAAGTTCCTGTCCTTTTGTCAGCCAGTTCACTTTCCACTACCTTCGGAGAGAAGGAGAAGAGGTAGTAGGAATAGCGGTCCATCATATGAAGTACCACTTCGGTTGTGATTGCCTTTGCATCGCCCCTCGGATTAGCGATCGTGTTGCTAGGTAAAGTACCTGAGCCCGAGGGTCGATCATTTAAAGATTTCTTTAATTCAGATCGATTGACCAACAACCTGCTTGTCTCCTCTTGAGTCTTCATGAATTGCTTTAAAAGCTCATCGATGTTGATACAGAGGAGGTGGAGGGATAATTTGAGGTCGTATGTTTTGATTATGACCTTGTTGTTGAAAATTCCCTTGATTAGGATTCACATTTCCATGAAATTGATTCCCTCGATTGAAATTGTTGTGATTAAGGTTTCCTTGATGTTGGAAACCTTGATTGGGTCCGGAATAGAAATTACCTTGGTTTTGATAACCTTGGTTCATTCTAGGTTGGTTCGATTCGTTAGGATTCTGGTTAAAACCGGGTGGTGCCTGATAAGTATTAGCTCGGTAGTTTAGTTCATTTGGAGGACGGTATTGATTACCTCCTTGATTTGAAGTACCGGCTATAGCATTGGCTTCAAACGGACTACCATCGATGCTTGTAGTATGCATGAGGACCACCACAAGTAACACAAACTTCAACTTTCTTCACTTCACCGTATGATGGTGTCTCGTGAAAGTGACTTTCTTTGGTTAGCAAGAACCAAAACTCGAACAATATCCGTGACTTTGTCAATCTTAGCATCGGTGCTAGATGTACTCACGGGAGATGAAGTAGAAGGTCCAAAGATTAGACTCACCGATATGTCTTTGTGCGGAAAGGACGGACCCGGGACTTGTTTTCAATGATTTGCAAGGCTTCTTTTGTGGTCTTGCTCAAGAAATTACCTCCTGCGGAGGCATTTAAAGAGTCTTGATTAGTCCGGTTCGCACCATTGTAGAAAGTATCCATTTGCATTAACTCGGTAAAACCATGATGCGGACACTTACGAAGCAATTCTTTGTAACGATCCCATGCCTCCCCGAATGATTCATCAAATCTTTGAGAGAATTTCATTATTTCATTCTTAAGACTTGTAGTTCGGGATGGAGGATAGAATTCGTTAACAAACTTTGTGACTAGATCTTCCCATGTCTCAATGGAACGAGGGGTTGTTTCTCAAGCCAATTCCGGGCTTGTCCCTCTAGAGAAAATGGGAAAGAAGAAGCTTGATAGCCTCATGTGGGACATTCTTGTATTTGATGGTAGATGCAATCTTGTTAAACCATCGAATGTGTGCATGAGGATCATCCCGCCCAAAACCATAGAATTGGCTTTGGGTTACCAGATTAAGTAACCCGGTTTTGAGCTCAAAGTATCGCCACGATGGTGGGACAACAATAGCATCTCCGTAACCCTCGATGGGTGCTTGGAGAAGCTCATTCATCGGTTTGTCTTCTGCCATTACGCGTGGTGGTGGTGGTAGACGCTCTCACCACGGCCGAAGGAGCGAACGCCCCTCTACGCCTACGAGGAATATTTGCAAGCTCGCAAGTGGACTTGTAGAAATGGAAGAACGAGTGCGCATGCACTAAGTATAAAAATCAGTTTTCAAAACAAATGCGAGGCAAAACGACAAGTGAACTTAACCAATAATCACAAATGAAATGGCTTTTTTGAAAAAGGTACACCAAATCACAAGGACACAAAGGCAAGTTTTAAATCTGTTGTTCGGGAACTTATTATGGTCACACCCCAGTTAGTAGGTGTACTGCCTTGATTTGCGGTGGTTGATTTTTATGTATTTATTAAGTACCACTCAAAAGACGTAGGTATAGATTTGTCTTGATGGTTTAAAACTTTTTTGGACAATATTTTTGGTATCGTCTCGTTTAACCAAATCGTATTTCTTTAAGAATCACCTTAAAAGAAACACAAGCTAGAAAACGCTACGATTGTTTTGTTGTTTTATATTTTGTTTGGTGTTTTTAACACTTTAGGAAAAGTGTTAATGAACTTTTTGATTTTGTATTTAACTTTACAAAAAACTGTTTACAAATGATGGTATATGTGCAAGTACTGGTCCGAAAATGCTTAGAACACGCTTACAAATTCCTCCAATGCGCCAAAATTTGATTCGTGCAAAACCGTCAAGTTTTCTCACGCAAGCTAGCCACTTGTGAATGACCAACCGTAAGGAACTTAAAACAGCTCAAACACCAAATGCAATTTAGATCAGGAGAATACAGTGGATTCCCGGGTCGTTAAGTCCCACGGAGGATGAATGGTATTTAACACAATCAGATGTCGAATAATCACTAAGGATAGTGATCAGTAAGGGTTTTGAGTTATTTATACCTAAAGAAAAGTTTTGTAAATTACAGGGTCTTAAATGCAAATTAAAAGAAATTAAAAAGATAAACTATATTAAATAAACGCTATCACTAATTTTAAACTGATGTTTTTGATTTTTCTTTTATAAAATTTAAATTAAAAACTACGTGACGTACAAAATAAAATGTGAAACTGAACCAATATTAATCCTAAAAATATGAAATTGATATTTTTACAAACCTAATGATAAAAGAAAATTTAAAGAAAAAGAAAATTATTTTTATGACTATTTATCTAATTATTATTAATTAAAAACTATTTTTAACTATTTAATAATAGCCTAAAATACAATAAAATATGAAATAAAGCTAGAAAAAAGAAATTATGACTTAGAAAAATCTAAAATAACAAAAGAGAATTTTCAAAACTATTTTTGTATTTTTCTGAATATTTTTCTATTTTCTAGGAATTAAAATCTATTTAAAACTACTTAAATTACTTAAAAATACAAATTTAACTAAGAAAAATCTGGAAAAATAATTTTTTACTTTTTATATTTATCTTAACCTAAGAAAAATGAAAAATTATTTTTTTTGAACTTTTTCTGATTTAATTGCAATAAAAGCTAATTAAAATGACTTAAAAACTGTTTTAATTAAGGAAAAATAGTAAACTGACCTAGAAAAATGTGAAAAATTCAAGAAAAGTCTAAAATAATATTTTGAATCTAAGAAAAATAGAAAAACAGTAGGTTATGTGCAAGAAAATGAAACTGCAATCACTAGTGCTTATAAATAAGCACTTTAAATAAGCCAAAAGACACAATAAGCTACCAACTTGATACAGAAGCTATGAATTGCTAAAATTACCAAAATGCAGCAAGAAACAACAAGCCTTAACCTCTGGATTACACACTGCTATGATCTTGATGATTTGATTAATGTGCTAAAACAGATTTGAGTGTACTACTTTGAGCTTAAGCACCAGCTACTCAATAAGCTAAAATTGAAAAACAGAAGTTGGAACCTCAACTAGACCTGGCTAGCTTCCTTCAAACCAAAAAGCAGACCTAGACAAGCTCTATTGAGCTTGGGACAAGCCCTGCAAGTCACTGAGAAAACTCAGTGTTGACTGAGTTTGTGAACAGGGCTCTTATACCCTTTTTGACAAGCTTTTTTAGAGCTTATAAAAATTACTAAAAATCTAGTAAAATCCTAATAAGTAACTTAACCAGCTGAAGTTTTTAAAACCAAAAGTCTCACATGATTTGACCCAGAAATGACTCCAAGAAAAATCACCTTAGTTTGATGAAAACTGAGATCTTCAACCTTTTTGACTTTTGAGCAGAAATGAAATGTTGACTTTTTTGAGATTTGCAACTAATTTGTGGACTGATTTTAATGAGTTATGATGAAATGATACTACTGCAATCCATTTCTATGATATCTAACCTCAAAACAAGATTTTGATTTTATGAAATTCCCACAGTAAAGAGATTAGAACAGGTTCAATGAAATTTTGACTTTGAGCTATTACAAATGGTACAAATGAACTAAGATGAGTTGCAAATGACTAAATAAGACTGAGTAACAGATTGCAAACACAAACAAGGTATTAAGCTCAAACCATTCCACTGATCCAAACACCAGTTTTGAAACTGACTTGCATTCTTAACTGAGATGATTCATGAATTAGCTTATGCTAATCACTTAAGCTGATTTTAGTACCCTAATCACAATTAGTTAAACAGGTTTCAAAGGTTTAATGACCACAGGTTCAAGTACAAATACAAACTGCAAACTAACTTAGGAATGAAAAATGAAATGTAAACTCACAATTGTCCAGCTTTATTGTGCAGCTTATACCAACCCAAATACCTACTATTCTATATCAAATCCAACCCAAATCCATCTCTGCAACACCCATAATCATTTCCAATCCTGCTTAACCAAATGTTCTTCTTTCTTGACTTTTGTTGACCATCAACCCATTATGCTTGAAACTGAACTCCAAGCTTACAGAAAGCTATAATAAGCTTATGTAAGCTTGTTTAGACTGAGAAATAAGCTATTTGAAGCTTTAAGATCAGATTTTAAAATTGAAAATTGAAACAGTGGACATGAAACATGAATTGTAAACTCAAACTTGAATTGATGCTTGATAACAGTTGAAGTACAATGAAATACTTAAGTTTGATATAATTAAGCTTGAAATTACAACTTTAAAGCTACTTAAGACATTTTAAGAAAAATACGACATACTTAAAATTAAAAAACTAAAAACTGGTCTTCTCTCTTGCTTCTCTGCCTCTTTTATACACCAATTAGCTTCCACGTGTCCTTCTGATTGATTCCCACTAAAAATCTAGGCCATTGGATGTCTTGAAGTGAGTTTAGCCATTGGATCAAAATGGCGGGAAAAGTGGATTTGACCACAGGCTCTGTGTTTTAGCAACTAGGGGGGGGGTGGCATTTATTGTGGTGGGAAAGGTGGGTAGTGGTGATGATGAGGGGAGGGAAAGGTGATGGGAGAGGGGTCTGTGTTGGCAAGTGGTTGCAGGCAACATGTGGAAGGGATAAACAGTGGTGGGCGGGTTTTTGCAGCTTTTGACTTTGGGGTCCAAAATGGGGATGACAGGGGGTCAAAATGTATAAGTGACAGGGGGTCAAAAGGATTTTGACAAGGCTTGGTAGGTTTATAATACAAGGACTAAACTTGTAATTCTGATTTTTGAAGGACCAATCCTGCCAATTTCCCAAAGTTAATACAAGGACTAAAACTGACAAACTTCAATAGTACAAGGACCAATTTTGACATTTTCAATTTTCCAAGGACTATTTGTGACAATTTCAAAACTTAAGGGACCTAATTTGCCATTTGACAAAAGATTTATTCAAGGACCTTTTTTTTGACAACTTAGAATATTTCAGGGACCTTGAATAACATTTTTCTTTATTTTGTTTTACCAGGGACTGTTTTTGACAACTTTTGAAACTTGGGGGACTAAAACTGCCAATTATGCAAACTTGATACGTTTTCACCAGATTTTGATATTTTTGCATTTAAAACACATAAAACACTTATTTGTGATATTTTTATCATTTTGATGCATTTCTGAGTGTTTTTAGATGTTTTTGCAGTTTAATTGGTACAAAAATGATGAGTATTTAGACACTCATCAGGGAGATTGTTGGAATCACTCCTAAACTGTATTTCAAGTATTTATATTTCATATGTAATAGGTAGCTTTATTATGGCCTTTATGTTTGTTTAAGGTCTAGCTTATGTAGAAGGCCAATAAGCTTAGGCCCAAGCCCATATAAGAAAGGATGGGAACTAGGAGTGTTGCCCTAGCTTCCCTCCTATAAATACTCTTGTAAACCCTCACTTGAGGGTTGGTTGTTCAAGTTTTCTTTTCATTCACTCTCTTTGCCTTAACCGTATTATTATACGTGTGTGTGTGTGTGATAACTTGTTCATCCGCCTTCATCTCTTTCTCTATAACTTGTGTTTGTAAAACTAGTGACCTATCAGACTATTCTTGCCAATTCTGAATCTCAGGGGTAATTTCTGCCAAATGTTGAAACTTGAGGGACTGATTCTGACATTTCTTTAAAGTTGATCATATCTTTCATAAATCATCCACTCAGCATGAAAATCTTCACAAATGCTCACTTCTGACCTTCCGGCTCAGCTTTAGCACTTTTTATCTCTCGTGCTCGGGTTTTTGTCTGATTTGGCTTTCTTTTGCTGTTTTATCATATCCGTACCTGCACATGCATAAACTCAAGAAACCAATAGATATTAGCAATAAACGTCTCATTTCTTGTTATTTTGGGTTTATTTTGGTAAAGAAAAGGTATGTGTTTTTGCACATACCTTCAACACTTTGTTTCTTGACGAATATGAGCATTCTTCTCTTGCACTTTGAGGTAGAAAGGATGCGATCACTTATAAACAAGTTGCAACAAGTTAATGTGATCAAAGAATAGAGTTTAGATTGATTTGTGAATACAAAAAGTTTTAGTGCTAAAGAGGTGAATTTTTCTCTTGGAATAGTACTGTATTTATAGGCACCAGGAGGAGCGGAGGACGGTCCCTTAAACCTTGGACAGTCCCGTATATATAAAGGACCGTACACCTTTATGGGACCGTCCCACAAGACGCTCCAAATTTTGTCTTGATGTGGTGAAATGTTTATCTGGTGAAAATTTAACTGATTTTAGGCGGGAAAACTAGCTGTTGGAAATTTGAAATTCAAATTTATTTTCTTACTAAAGCATTTCTTTATAAATACAAAAATACTTTGTAAAAATATTTTGTCAAATAAAAATGTGAGGTTTAAAGAAAATGACTTCTTTCATCACTTAAATAAGTTGCTAGGTTGTTTGTTCATACCTTAAGTGATGTTGTAGTCGATACGAATTTTTCCGATTAAAAAATTATCAAGAATAGTTTTACGTTACATGTTTTTACATTTTTTGATTATCAAAATGTATAGAGATCAAAAAATGAAAATGACGTTTTTGACATTATTTGTATTAACCAAAAAACCCACTCTTCACACCTCAAGATTTTACCTGCTTTCATAAAACATAAAAATAAAAAAAAGAATCATCCTATACCTCTAGACCTAATTCGTCAAACATTTTTACCTTCATAACAATATTCCCCTAGATAACGATCAATCCCCCGTGTCTTACCTATACTACACTACATCAGTTAGGTACACTGCTTAGGAGGACAATAAAACTTAGTGTGTTGCAATCCGACGCATCAGCTATATTCATCTTTATAATACGCCACATTAGGAAAGTGGTGTACGAATATTCTGGATTATAATAATCTTGGACCCTACGCGAAGTTACCTTGATACGTCGTATTGGATAAATCCGATATGCCGTATCCAACGTATTCGAAAAGTATAAATAGAAAACCTAAATTCCGGTTTTCATAGAGATTTTAACCACCAAGTACCAAACCAGAAGACTAAAAAGACCAACAAGGTCCTGCTAGTGCCATAATTTCATAGGGGAATTCCCTTAATTATTTTACTACACTATAATCGCTCAAGAAGCATATTTTTCCTTTCTGATTTATACTTGAATATTTTTGAACATGATATTTTGTATTATTATTACTGAGATTTTGGGATAATACCTATAGGTATTAGCCAAGTTTATGATTATTTAATGTTTTGATTTGTTTTTTTGGATTGCTTACTCATTCGTTGCGTATTGATTATGGTTATTACTTTATTCACGTTTATACATATGTGATTATTCATTAAACTAATTCTTGCTTATTCAATAAGTCCAAAGTTTGTGGATGATAGGCATTATTTCAGGAAGATCACATCTAACTTGGCTTTATAACTAGATCAATAGTGTTATGACCATTATGCCACTAGTAATGAAGTTAGGGCATAAATGTGAATGTAAGCCCTCGTAGGATAAATGATAAATTATAATCTATAAGTTACCCTTTATGCGGGTTTTGATTAATTGGACAAGATTAATATGTTTAAAAACTTAAATAGTAAACCTAGGGTTTAGGAAGAAGTACCTCCTAGCCTACATTAGAAATACACCAACGAAGTGATTATCATCATTATAACAAGTAGATAAATATGGAATTTTATATGATTAACTTCGATAATACATTTTCCTCACTATTGGCTTGACCTCTTATTTATAATCTATGTTTCTGCTTGTGTGTGTAATATGTCTTATTTACAGTTTTATTAAATCTAAACTTCTTGCTAGTCTCTCAGGGTGAAAACCATTTTGCTACATAAGAATTAGGTTTAATTAGACTAACTTAGATAAATAAAATACTGATAGATTAAGTTTTAACTTTCTTCTCTTAGTGATCGGCACTCTACTTACCAACTAACCTCCCATCGATCGGGTAACTGCGCGTTAGTGTTTGTTATAGGTAAAGCCGACATAAAATAAATAGTAAAACTTGAATACAAATATTACCTACACACGACAATACATTAGTTGGACAGTATTTTTTACGCCTCCCTCTTTTTCTTTTTATAACAACCTTGACCCCGCTTCCATTTCCACCATCCATGTTTGTGTGTGTAGAACGAATTGATGTTTATGTTTGTGTGTATAAAGAAAAGAGTATGTGCTTGTGTTTATGTTTTTATCATCTATTTATTGAAGACAAAAGGGATAAAGATGAGGGTAAACTATATAAAAATGTCACTTTGTATAAAGATGAGGGTACAATAGTCATTTCGCATGGGTTCTATTAGTAACTGACGAGTTTTTTTTAATGATCATTAGGACGAGGGACACAAATTGCATGCAAACATCCACAATAATGGCATATTTTTCAGTTTTATCTTTGGAGTGGCTAAAAATGTATTTTAGTCTATACTCGGGGACATGTTCTTGCAGTTTACCCTATTATATAGGATGTTATGTTGGGTTTATTATGAGGGAAAACTGAATTTTCAATATGGATTTTATTTTGCGGGTATTTTTAACTTTTAGTCAATTTAGTGTCAATGTTTTTATTGTAAGTGAGCTATTATTGTTACATTATGATTACACTAACCTCATTGCAATGTTATTAGGCCTGGACCATCTATGTGTTTGATACGCGTTGATCAGGTCTTAAATTTATGAAAGTCTCGTGTACCTAATGGATCAACACCTATACTAACGGCCAGTGTACCCGATCAAACATAGTGAGGAAATGGTAAATCCGAGATCATTCCCAAGAGCTATAAGGAGAAAATGGGTTAACCTAGTTAATCCTTAACCAATGCTATGTTCGTCTTTCCTAGTGTAATGTATAATTACCGCTTCTAATAGTGATCTTAGATTGCTTGGCATAACTGATTATTATGTACTAACCTATAGTTCCTAGTCTCGATAGAATGGTTGTCATATCAATTGACTAGTCACTAGTCTTTAAGCTTCAACTACCTATGTGATTTACTCCTATGCTAACATTCCTACTTCTTAGCATGTAGACGCTTAATTGAGCATTCTAGCGACTGACTTCCATTGTTTAAATGCTCATAAGTATTTAGGTGGTGATTAGGTCAATCCCTATACAACCAAGAGGTCGTAAATCCCTTGATCATCTCAATTTCCCAACTGAGTTGGTCTATTCACCTAGTGGTCAGGAACTAAATACGTCTAAACACTACTACAATGAAAGGATCTCACAATAAATAAATATATATGCAATGGATATGATAAATGAACGAAAGAACATTGAACATAACACTAATTAATTCATAACTAGGCTAACACCAAACATGTTTAGATCGACATTTTGTAAAATAATGCAAAACTAACGATTAAAACTGAAAAAGTAATAACATATTGTTTGATACAATTAATCTATGTCGATCTATATCATTGATGATATTCGGTTGTGGATTCTCCCTTGAATAGTTCTTCTATCTTGCTTGAAAATGGCCTTGAATGAAACCCTAGATGTTTCTCCAACTAACAGATGGAATAGATGTGTCTTTTATGATTGATTTTGGGTGTGTAGTTATAGTTTACCTGACCTCGAAATAGATACGGTGTAACCTTAAGTTAGGTGTTACGCCATCTGTGCTCTCGGTAAATATTTTCTTCACAACTTAAGTTGATTACGGCGCAGTTGAATTGTTCATGTTACGCCGGATACTCCTACATGATTGAATCCTTCTAGACTTTGATATCATTGCAGCACGGAAACTAAGTTAGCATTACGTAGTATCACCTCTCGTTAACTTTTGTGTCTTTGGTTATGACGTATATCATGTGTCCAAGATATGCCGTATAGATTTGTGATACAGGTAACCATTGAGTCTTCACTGGTGATATAACGTATTCATTACGATGACATTACGTCATATGTCTTCTTGAGTTAACTTTGACAAGACTGGTTAAAGTATGGTTACGGCACAGGTGCTAAACTTAAATTACACCTCATATGTCTTCTGTTCCAGCATTTCTTCGTCTCCAAATGAATAGCTTCTCAGTTCCGCATCTCGTCGTTCAATGCTCATATAAACCCTATAAAATAAATATGAAACAATTAAGTATCTAATTCTTATATGAATACAAGAAATAGGAGCATAATATAATGGAATTTGATAGAGAAAAGTATAAGCTATTTGATGTTATCAAATATACCCCTAAGTTACTAGAAAATATGAGTTTAAAAATGACCTATGCTAGAAATGCCAAAGCCGAACACCTCAAGAAAAGGAAAACAAATTCACTCATTCACTCGTTAATATACATGTTTCATTTTCGGGGTGATCACTCAACGCACAGTTGTAGCGTATATTCTATCATTGTTTGGCGAGTATACTAATCTCCACCACTAGAGCGAAGGTATACGAAATTTACAAAGGTGATATAGGGTTGATATAGGGTTAATACAATAAAGGCTAAGGGTTGAGCCATTCATATTAGATCATCCTTCACCGACATCAATACCACAAAAAAGCGACAAAATCATAAATACTCACCATAATAATGCGTGAGACACATAAGAATGCTCAAATCCTTAACTCGAGTAGGTTAAAGGTTATGACTACTATTTAGAATGACTAAGGGTAGGAATAGACATGGGATACACATTTAAAAGGATTAAAAATGAAAATCACAAACAAATAGTCTAAACCAAAAGCCTTGTGATTAGTTATTGTTCCCCCAAAGTTCAACTGTTAAGATGCAAGAATTGGATCATCATAACGAGTTAGTGTGCTATAGTGTATAGGGAAATATATGTATATACTAACTCGACCTTCAATAGTTGGTTCAAGGTTTAACTATCTCAAATCATTCATTAAGTATCAACGGGTTTAATACCCCGTCCTTCGACAATAGAGCTCAAATGATAACTATGGATTAGTGTTTATAGTGTTGATCTTCATATTCGCTTTCTTTTCTTTTACTGCAGTTTTTTTACCATTGACAATATATATATATATATATACACACACATTATATATAAGAGGAGGCATGCCACATATTATTCCACGTGGCATCCCATAATGCCACGTCATAAATCTATGTCATCAATTTAGTCCACCTAAGCATGAATTCAATCAACAAAAATCCAGATTAATTATGTTTAAAAATGAAATTGGAGGGGATCGAACTTGTGTTGTTCATACCACTAGCAAACTTGACAACCACTAGAGCAACTCAATCTTTGGAATATATTTTGCAACTCTAAATCTATAAACCACGACAACAAATATATATTCATCAAAAACCATAATCCGTATTATAATACCCATAACATATTACATCTACACAATCATCACAGAAGTTGTTGAACCTTATGTTGTGTTTTGAGTTTCATCCATTCTTTAGAACCCTAATTTGTTTCCACAACCATATGAATGTTAAACACGTAATTATTATTTGAACTATAATTATTTTATGGTATGATGATTGATGGTGTTTTTTTGTTAACTAGCAGGATTCCTCAAAAAAATGGCTTATGAAGAAACTTGAATGGATATCAAGGAATCAGGATACACAATTTTTATCTTCTTCTTTTTTATATGCTCATATTTTGGTCATTATGAGGTGATAGAGACTCGGTCAACCATATATGTGATCATGGAGTATATGATCTCAAGTGAACTATTTTATTATATTATAACTAATGGGCGACTTGAGGAGAATGTGGCTCGCCATTACTTTCAGCAGGTATCAATCATTATTTTTCTGGCACAAAAACATCCACATATTTTATGTTGTTTGTTTATAGTATATCCTACACAGAATTAAAAAGTAAGTTGATGCAGGTACTTTGTCTCGTTCTTTTCATCGCCAACATGTCCTAGGCTCAAGTGAGGTAACCCTAACAACCTCACTATATATTATAGTTAATCAATTTGTGTAATTTTGTTAAAGTTTACATTAGGTGGTATGTCAGACTTTATGACTGCTAGCATCTTAGGATTATGATTATCTCAGTTTGAATTATCTTTTTTACTACTTTATAATGGCATGATTAGGTTTACGCCACTTCCTATATCTGCTGTTTCTGGAACTGGAACTGGCGAGTTTTTGATCTTGTTTGCTCTGGCTTAGGAAATATTGAGGTATTGTTTCTCCCATATGTAATAAACCACTGGTTTTTGTGGATCACATAAAAGACTGTTTATTATGTTGTTCTTGTGTCCCCATCTTGAAGTTTAGATAACTATAGTGCCATCGTCTATGATAATGCTAAGAACACACAGATATTATACTGTGCTACATTGTAGTGTATATCGCCTATGTAACATCCTTTTTAAATCTCAATATTCACCATAAATATCGTCATATTGTTCACTAAGGATAGGTAGAGGGAAATATGTAGTATTTAAGTAGAAATTCTGTACGAACTAGTGATTGGTACAAGTTTGGAAACCTAAACCTTACTGTTGACTTAATTTTGTCATACATAGCTGGAACAGTACCTGTACTTAATCTTTTGTTATGACTTATAACCATTTGTGTTCTATCCACTGGTATAAAGTAGTTCCAAGCATCTCTTTTCCTCACTTGATCTTTTTAAAACTAATGTCCTAGTTTTAAAGGTTCAATTGTAATAAATTCCAGGATCATTTTTGCTACAAGTGAAGTTGAAAAAGAGAGATTGAGAAGGCTTATTACAGCCACACTGAATCAGGTGGTGCATGTCTGCATGAAGCTTTAGCTTTTAAGTCGCCACCTAGGACAAGAGGTGGGAAGAGAGGGCGTCTCTATTATTGTACTCAGGTATATCCGCAATACTCTTGGTTTTGGGGTTCTGCTAATCTCATTGTTTCAAAGCATTCAAATATTTCTAAAACTAAATCATTTTTATCGAAACTCTATCATTTGTGTTGTTACCTAAAGATCACTACAAAATGAAACTCCCAGTAGTATTTTATTATGAAAATTAGGTATGACGTATTTTGGTTGCGTTATAATGATTTTCGTGGCACTGAATTGACTGCGTAAAATAATAAAATAATGATAATCGGCTTTCCAGCTACATTTAACAATGATATTGCTCCATAAATATGCTTTTTCACCAGTCGTTCACATATAGTATTAGTAGTAATTTAGTTTCAGTATATTTGTACTTCGAATTCTTTTAGTTTCTGTTGAAAGATATGTAAATAGTAAAAAACTTGAACTTGGTACACGAACCAATTGTTTTATTATTACGTCAATACTTTTTGTTTAAATGAACCTCTTTCAGTGCTACTATAATTAGGAAAAACCAACAAGAACTGTTTGATGCAATGGGTTCCATGTATACAACATGTCTCTTCCTAGGAGTTCAAAACACATCAGCAGTGCAACCTGTTGTAGACCTTGAACGCTCCTGATAGTGTATGGGCTTTTGGAAGAACAACTTACAACAACAGTAGAATCGCATACTTTAATGATTTAGGTATTTTTAATGCGAGTGACCATGTGATTTTTACTGCTACATACATGGGTTTGGGGATTAGAAGGAGGTTAACCTTGGACTATGACGGTAATCTCAAAGTCTATAGCTTGAATGAGTCCAATGGATTAGGTTGATATCATGGCAAACTCTTGCACAACCATATAATGTTCATGGAATATGTGGGAGAAATGGGATTGGTATTCATGGAGACAAGCCTGAATGTTCATGCCCACCTGGTTATGACTTGAGTGACCCTACTAATTTAAGTAAGGGTTGCAAGCCTGCTTCAACCAAACATGTGATAAATCAAAAAGGTTTGTTAGTGCAAATATTACGATATTTAATCTATACATTCTCATTTGTTTTGTTGACGACAAACATGTAACTTGTAATACATAACGTAAAATGTATAAGTTACTTATAATTATATTTTGTCTCAACATACTCTCAACACCCCTCGACGACTCAAGTCCTTGTACGCTACAACACAGGTTCGTACATGTTTGTTATGTTGCGTTATGATCAAACCCCCAACAAACCATTAAAACGTGTTTAGTTAAATAGTTTATGTATAACAACTAGTGTTTACATATTGGGTAAATATAACATAACTAGTATGTATTATAATGGGTAATATAAATGGGTAGAAACTTAAGCATTTGACCCATTGACCAAATACATTGAATGTAGTTGGGTAAAACCCAAAGTCCATGACCCATACCCAATGTCTAGATACGTTGTACCCTTGGTGGGCACTCAAAAAACATGGATCATATCCATAACCCATGGTATTGACCCATACCCACTTGACTAGATACAATGTACTCATTAGATACATTGAATCTAAAAGAATACCCATGGACCAACCAATAACCCATGACCCATGACCCATAACCAAAAAACCCATGGGTAAAAGGGAGCGTCCCACGGATCCCCAGTAATACACTGGACGGATCCCTCAAGGGAGGGATCAGTGGGATCCGGGGAACAGTGGCTAGTTTTCTTCTATAAATAGAGATCCATTTCTTCATTGTACGATACACCTTTACACATAGTTTCTCTCCACCATTTCTAGGATAGTTAGATCATTAGGAAACATGTAAACCACCCTCATCTCATATGATCATAATGCTTCTAACTTTCATTTGTTGTAAGCATACTCCCGAAGTGATCCTCCATAACAAGCTTAGAGATCTTGCATCCTTACCTACTGAAGTGATCACCAATCACAAGATACAAGTACATGAATATCTTATACAACAAGCTTGGGAAACTTGTCATCTTCACTCATAGAAGACTAATTACATCATGCTTTGTGTCCTTGATGTTTAGTTTAGGATTCATATCCATTAGACACATTGTCTTGGATATTGTCTAGTATTATATTCTTGTGTCTATGACTAGACTAGATGGTTTATGTGTTTGTGCCATAAAACACAAGGTTTGTTATGTTGGGCCACAAAACATAACGGGTATCATAGAAGTCAAGTCATAAGGCATTAGTGAAGGGTGAATAGAGATCGAGTCAAAGGCATTTGTGAAAGGTGCCTAAGGTGTACATTCGATATGGTGTGATTCGATGTACAAGATAGATTAGTATTGGGTCCAAGGATGGTGATATCCTTGATGGTGTTGTAATAAGGAGTGGATCTCCTTAGGATTAGGTGTTGTGTTGTGTTGGGTAGTAGTTCCTCCATAGTAATGGAACTACGTGCTTAGCCTAGTACCTAACAAAGGGTAGGAAAAAACCCTTGGCGATTCTCTCTTGGCGATTTTTTAAACCCTAACAACCCTAACTCGTTTTTTGTCAAATCTGCCTCAAATCTTGGGTTTCTTTGCATCGATGTACCTTTGTGTTGGGAATTATGTGAAGTAGGGTTTCTGCTGTCATTGCTGCCGAAGGTTTCTGCTGAAGTAGAAGCGGAATCTGCTGAAGAAGTGATTCTACTGAAGAGTACAAGCGTTTCCGTGTTACTGCTGAAGGGTGAAAGCTGACTAGGATCAGCATGCGCCTTATGAATTAAATGCTAACTCATTATTATCTTTTAACTGCCCAAGGTTAGCATGGGTATTATTGTACTACTCAAACATTATTAAGTGTTTAGTCATTAAATGCATGCTTGCATGCTTAGTCGATTGAGTAGTAATAGTTTAGGGTTCCTTGTCTATAAAAGGAACCTCATAGTTTGTAATAGATAACATCCGAAACATAGAGTTTCAGTGAATAAAGATCCATAGAGGATCCAAGTGTTCTTAGTTATAACAACTTGTATTTACTTTCCGCTTTAGAATACAAGTAGTAGAGATTGTCTATTAGTTTGCTTATGATTACATAGGCAACACTAACGATCCACGAGTGCTAAAGATCTGTCAAGGTCAGAGAGTTTTCAACAAGTGGTATCAGAGCCTTGGGAGAGTCTCTACGATACTGAGAACCTTATTTTCCTCACCCACATACAACCAAAAACATATTCACCATGCCTGGAACTGATGATGAATCAGATGTCACAAACACCAACACCGAAAACAACAACATCATCAAAAACACCACCTCTATGCAGCAACTTAGTCTCTCCAACAATAATGGCAAGTTTCCTTATCTGAAGAAGGAAGAGTATGATCTGTGGACCATGAAGATGCAGAACTGGATCTCCAATATTGATTGGAATCTATGGGAGATAGTGAAGAATGGCAACAGCCTAAAGAAGACCATCCCAGATCTTGATGGTAAGTTTACCATTGCCTCTCCTAAAACTGCTGAAGAGGTTTTGGCTGTGCAAAGAGAGCACAAGGTAAGAACCATCCTCCTTCAATCTATTCCTGAAGATCACTTAGGTGATTTTCACCACATGGTTGATGCAAAGGACATCTGGATGGCTCTTAAAGCTAGGTTTGGTGGTAATGAAGAGTCCAGAAGAATGAGGAAGTCCATGCTTAAACAACACTTCCAAGAGTTCAATATTTCTGAAGAAGAGGGTATCCACAAGGGATACGACAGGTTTCACAAGATTCTGAGTCAGCTAAAACAGCTGAATGCAAAGCCTGACAATGATGATAGCAACTCCAAGTTCCTAAGATCTTTGCCTCCATCTTGGTTACATGTGAGTATAGCTATGAAAGCTAAAGGTGGGCTGGACATGCTCACTTTTGATGAGCTATACAACAAACTCAGATCTCTTGAACCTGATGTCAGATCTCCCTACCGTGCAACCTCTTCTGGTCATTCAGCCTTTGTTGGGACATCCCACTCGACTATGATGGTGCATGCTTCAGGTCCATCTTACTTACCATCATCATCCTATCGTCCCACTCCTTCACATCCTCAAGCTAAGACTGGAAGTATTTTGGAGGATGTCCTTCACTCCTTTGTTGCTGATTATGATACTCAGCAGCATCTGGTATATGAATACTTTGACCAAGTGGACCCACTTGAGATGGAGGAGATGAAGCTGAAATGGCAGGTGGCCATGCTTTCAGTAGATATCAAGAGGTTTGAAGAGAAGGCAGGAAGGAAGTTTGGATTCAAGGGAAAGGATCCAGCTCGATTTGACAGGAGAAAGGTCAAGTGCTTCTCGTGCCACCAGATGGGTCATTTCTCAAGGGAATGCAAAGACAGGAAGAGTGGAGAGAGTACCAGCTACAATACCTATCAGCAGAATCAGAAAGGAGCTAGCACTTCAGCAGCTCTAGTCACCATGGATGAACAGGTCAACTGGGCTACACATGAACCTGTGACTGAGGAAGCTGCTGATACTGAGAAGCTAGGATTGCTGGCTAGATGCACTTCAGAAGATAGGCATGATCAGTTTGCCTTCATGGGACTTTCTCAGGTACACAACTGTATATTTGGTTGTAGTGAAAGGTATAATGAACTGAAAGAAGCTTATGATACTATGAAACCTAAGTACAATGCATGCTATGTTGATAATGAAGCTTATAAACTTTCGTTAAAAACATTAGAAAGACAAAAGATTTGGTTTCAAAAGAATCAGATAGCTTATGAAGAAAAGATTAAGGTGCTTCAATTTGATCTAGATATTGCTAATATTAACTTTAAACGCACTGAAAAGGAAAAAGCTGATACTATTACTGAGAATCTCGAGCTTAAAGAGAAACTTGCAGAGGAAATAGCTAGACATAAACAATGGTTAATATCAGGTGACAATCTAGCTCAAGCACTTTATAGTAGTCAGGCAGTGAACTCAGGAATAGGATTAGGATTTCAGAAGTATGTAGGATTGGAGGCTAGGCAAGATGGGCGTAAATCTACACCTGCAGGCTTAGAACACTTTAGAAAGGAAGGTGATTTACATGCTGTCCCTTGACCTATTAGAGGTGAATTCATGCCCACTGACCTGTCCATTACTGCTGACTTTGATGGATCACACCATCTGTATGGCAAAAAGTCAAAAGACTTGCCAGACAATGATGCTTCATCTTATGATTTTGTCTCTTTTCTGACAGTGACAATTCATCGGATCAAGGATCTACTTACAGTTGTGATTCAAGTGATAAGTCAGACCTTGTCAAGCCCTCACCCAAGCCTGCACCCAACTCTATCTACAAGCCTTCTAGGATAGATGCTGATGAATCCACTTCCAAGCCTGTTTCCCCTGGAGACTTGTCTTTTAAATCTTTGCATAATAAGTCTGTTAAAAACAATTCCTTTAATGTTTCTGTTTTAAGTACTCCTACATGTAATCGAACATCTTCTTTGTTGAATACATATTCCAAAAGGAAGACTTGTTTTGTTTGTGGAAGTAAATTTCATTTGATTAAGGATTGTGATTTTTATGAGCAAAGATTGGGTGCATGTGCTCTTCACCAGAAACCAAGACCTGTGTGGACCAATGTTAACAATATTCCACCTTATGTCCCACAAGCTAGAACTGACTCTTCTTGGAGGAAATCTCCTAATAGACCTTATGTGCGACCCACTAGCCTATATTTTAAACATGGTTATTGGCCTGCATATGTTGACTCTATGAAAAATGGGAAAGGATGTTGGGGCACTGCTGTCAAGTCCTCAGCAGGTTGTTCTTGGAATAATAAGAGACCTAAATATCAATGGAAACCCAGGAACAATGGTGGATCTTACTCTTTTGCTAAACCTAAATCTAATGATCCACAAGGCAGGTTCAAGTCAGCAATGACTTGAGCCTCCACGGTTTACTAACATTCTATTGTATATATGTTTGTTTCTGTAGGATCATCCCCTTAAGCATAAAGATATTGGTATTGTTGATAGTGGCTGTTCGAGAAGTATGTCTGGCAATAGAGATATGATGCACAATTTTGTTCTTATTGAAGAAGGAGGGAATGTGACCTTTGGTGGAAGTGATGGTAGAATTACTGGGAAAGGCACCATCAAGACACCTCTACTGAACTTTGAGAATGTGTATTATGTTAAGGAACTTCAGAACTTCAACTTGTTCTTAGTCTCATAAATTTGTGACACAAAGAACAAGGTACTCTTCTCTGAAGATGAATGTCTTGTGCTTTCTAAAGAATTCAAGCTTCCTGAAGATACTTCAATTCTGCTGAGAGTCCCTCGAACTCACAACCTATACACATTCAACATCAATGAAGTTCACCCTGAAGGTGACCTCACTTGTTTGCTGGCTAAAGCATCTTTGGATGAGTCTAACAAATGGCATAGGAGAATGGCTCATGTGAATTTCAAAACAATAAACACTCTCTCTAAAAGGGGACTTGTCGAAGGTCTTCCCACCAAAGTTTTCTCCAATGATCATAATTGTGTTGCTTGCAACAAAGGGAAACAACACAGAGCATCCTACAAAGCTGTCACTGCAGTGAGCATCATCTCTGAGCCTCTTCAGCTGTTACATATGGATCTATTTGGTCCAACTCAAGTCAGAAGCATCGATCACAAGTACTATTGTTTGGTTATCACTGATGGATATAGCAGATTTTGCTGGGTGTTCTTTCTAAGGACTAAAGATTAAACAACTCCAGTGCTGAAAGACTTCATCACCCTCGTTGAAAATCAGTTGAACAAGAAGGTTAAGGGATTTCGGTGTGATAATGGGACAGAGTTCAAGAATGCCATTATCATAGAACTCTGTAGGTCTAAAGGGATAAAGAGGGACTATAGCAATCCAAGAACCCCGCAACAAAATGGGGTGGCTGAAAGAAAGAATAGGACCTTGATAGAGGTGGCAAGATCTATGCTTGCAGACTCCAAACTGCCCACTATGTTTTAGACTGAAGCTGTTGGCACAGCTTGCTATGTGCTTAACAGGGTCTCCATTACTAGACCTCACCTCAAGACACCATATGAACTTCTCTTTGGGAAGGTTCCAGTCATTCATTACCTCAAACCTTTTGGTTGTCAAGTGACCATTCTAAACACCAGTGATTCGTTGGGGAAGTTCAATGAGAAGGCTGATGATGGTTATATTGTGGGTTATTCAGCTAATAGCAAGGCTTATAGAGTGTACAACTTATCTGCCAAAAAGATAGAGGAGACCTTGAACCTGAGATACCTGGAGGATAAGCCCAATGTTCAAGGACTGGGTCATGTGTGGTATTTTGACCTCGACTACCTAACTGATTATCTGGGGTATTCTAGACATATGGCTAACCAAAGTGTAGGCTCTCAAGAATCTCCCACTAACAATGCAGGTACCTTGGATGCTGACTCTGGAAGTGAATTTGAAGATGATGAACAACCTATACTTGTGCCTTCCTTCTCCCCTAACAATGTTGCAGGTAACTCTTCTAGAGATACGTCTACTGAGCATGAAGATGAATCACACTATGCTGAGGACCTTGCTAGACTTCAGACTCAAGAGTTTGCAGCCAAGCTTGAAGCTGAAAAGGTGATTGGGGAACTTGCAAACGAGGCTGTCAGTGGTAACCATATTTCTGCTGACACTGATGCAGTGTCTCCCATCGTCATCAAATCTGCTGAAAGCTCGTCTGATACTACTCCTACTCCGTCTAGAGTGTCCACAGACTTTGGGGATCCGTATACTCGCTTTCCAAGTCCTTCAGATCTTGGAAATCATCAACCCAAATCTGGCATTTTCACCTCACATTCCTATGACACAACTTTTGTACCTACTGTGACTAATCTTGAACCTACCATTGAAGTCAACACCACTGCTACTAAAAGAATCAACATAAGTCACCCTCAATCCAATATTATTGGAGACATTCTAGCTCCTGTTAGAACTCGAAAGGCTATCTCTAGCCCTAAATTTGGACAGGTTGCTTTTCTATCCTATGTCTCAAATCAGCAAAGAGACAATCACACAGACTACAAGCATTGTCTGTTTGCGTGTTTTCTTTCCCAAGTAGAACCAACCAGTGTCTCTCAAGCTCTTGAAGACTCAAGTTGGATTGAGGCAATGCAAGACGAAATGCAACAGTTCAAGAACCAACAAGTTTGGATCTTGGTACCTTTACCAGATGGGAAATATGGTATTGGAACTAAATGGATTCTGAAGAACAAAAGAGATGCACGGGGTGTGGTGATTAAGAACAAAGCAAGATTAGTAGCTCAAGGTTACAGGCAAGAGGAAGGGATTGACTATGATTAAGTGTTTGAACCTGTTGCAAGAGTAGAGGCCATTCAAATTTTCTTGGCGTATGCATCATACATGGGCTTCATGCTATATCAGATGGATGTTAAAGGTGCTTTTCTGTATGGAGAGATTGAAGAGGAAGTTTATGTCACACAACCCAAAGGATTTGAAGACCCAGATCATCCTAATCATGTTTACAAAGTCGTTAAAGCTCTCTATGGACTTCATCAGGCTCCAAGGGCCTGGTATGCTAGGCTTTCTTCATTTCTACTGAAGCATGGCTACAGAAGAGGTGCTATTGATAAGACTCTTTTTCTAAAGAAGAACTCAACAGATATCATACTTGTGCAAGTGTATGTGGATGACATCATTTTCGGATCCACTAAAGAAGCTTGGTGTAGGGAATTCGAGGATTTGATGAAGGGAGAATTTCAGATGAGTGCTATGGGGGAGCTTACTTTCTTCTTGGGTCTCCAAGTTCAGCAGAAACAGGATGGGATATTTATCAGTCAGGATAAATATGTGAGGGACATGTTGAAGAAATTCGGCATGGAAGGTGTAAGGACTGCCACAACACCCTATGAAGCTCCAAAAACAAAAGCCAACAATGATCCAGATCTACCCGTGAATGTTCATTTATACAGATCTATGATTGGTTCATTAATGTATCGAACAGCTTCAAGGCCTGATATTACCTTTGCTGTAAGTGTGTGCTCTCGACATCAAGTCACTCCACTTACTTCCCATCTCAATGCAGTCAAGAAGATCTTTAAGTACCTCAAAGGCCAACCTCTCTTGGGCCTTTGGTACCCAAAAGAGTATCCTTTTAAGTTAGAAGCATATAGTGACAGTGATTATGCTAGTGCAAATCTGGATAGGAGATCCACAACTGGAGGCTGTCAATTCCTTGGAAAGAGACTGATTTCTTGGCAGTGCAAGAAACAAACCATTGTGGCTACCTCTACTACTGAAGCAGAATATGTTGCTGCTGCAAACTGCTGTGGACAGGTGCTTTGGATACAAAACCAACTGCTGGACTATGGGTATAACTTCATGAACACAACTCTTTTTATTGATAATCAGAGTACCATATGCATTGTCAAAAATCCAGTGTTTCACAGTAGAACCAAACATATTGAAATCAGGCACCACTTTATAAGAGATGCATATGAAAAACATTTGATAAATGTGGCGAAAATTCATACTGATGATAATGTGGCAGATCTGTTAACAAAAGCTTTTGATGGACCAAGGTTTCAACACCTTGTGGTCAATATTGGAATGCTTAACCCTTAACTGCTTAGTTTAAGGGGAGGCATAGGCCTCAGGGGAGGATTTTTCTTTGTTTGTCTTGTTTGTTGTATTTTTCTTCTGTGTTTTGTTTTGTAATTTTTGTATTGTCTGTTTTTATTAGTTAAAAAAAAATAATAAAAAAAAATAACTTTCTTTTGCTGGTTTGTTGTTTGTTGTTGATGGTTTTTAACTCACCAGATATACCTTGTGTGTATCAAAAAGTTGGCTAGTCCAAAGGGTACAGCTTTGGTAAAGACACATCAAATCTGTTAATAGCTGTAATGGTTTGCTCAAAATCATAGGGTCTGCAACCACCCATGCTTCATTGCTGAGAGTTGTATGGTCATCAATTCACCATGGTCTATTCCTTGTTGGAATCCAAGAATTGGCTAGCCCACAAGTATATGGTTTGTGGTAAAGGCAACTATCTCCATATTTGGTTATCAATTCACCAATTCTAAGAATTGACTAGTCCTGAGCAAACGACTACAGGTAAAGACACATCAAATCCGTTTATATAGTTGCTGATTTGCTCATAAATCAGATGGTTATCAGTGTACCATAGTTTTCGAACTTAAACATTTGGCTACTCCAGTAGTGATGGCTATTGGTAAAGAGACATCAAATCCATTATTTTCAATGATTCACCTCTCACAGGAGTTAACACTCCTGGATGTGATGAGAATAGTATGCAACTGATAAGTATTGATGTACACTATGTCATGTGTTGCTGCAAAGACCTGGCGTTTCAAAGTTTACTCATCATAGAGATGACCACACATGCTGGATATTGGTTCTTTGCTACTGATGTTTGAGCACAATCCTCTAGTACTGAAGTCCCTAAGATCTATCAAGGTAGGAAACTGGAACTTAACCAAGTCAAATTCCAGTTTAGGGGAGGATTGTTGGGAATTATGTGAAGTAGGGTTTCTGTTGTCATTGTTGCCGAAGGTTTCTGCTGAAGTAGAAGCGGAATCTGCTGAAGAAGTGATTCTACTGAAGAGTACAAGCGTTGTCGTGTTACTGCTGAAGGGTGAAAGCTGACTAGGATCAGCATGCGCCTTATGAATTAAATGCTAACTCATTATTATCTTTTAACTGCCCAAGGTTAGCATGGGTATTATTGTACTGCTCAAACATTATTAAGTGTTTAGTCATTAAATGCATGCTTGCATGCTTAGTCGATTGAGTAGTAATAGTTTAGGGTTCCTTGTCTATAAAAGGAACCTCATAGTTTGTAATAGGTAACATCCGAAACATAGAGTTTCAGTGAATAAAGATCCATAGAGGATCCAAGTGTTCTTAGTTATAACAACTTGTATTTACTTTCCGCTTTAGAATACAAGTAGTAGAGATTGTCTATTAGTTTGCTTATGATTACATAGGCAACACTAACGATCCACGAGTGCTAAAGATCTGTCAAGGTCTGAGAGTTTTCAACACTTTGTTACTGATAAACATCATTGTTTTTAGGTCCTTGGTTGGATTAGTGTCACGTTTCCCTTGTTTGTTTCAGTTTTGCCAAATCGTTTTTCTTAGGGTTTTGAAAATCGTTTTTTTGGTTATTATCTGATTGGAGCGATCTAGATTCATCTAAGCCTGTTTTATCACTTGTTATAATCTCTTTTCTTTGATTGAATCATGGGAGCAGGTTAGGTTATTGTTCGTGGTGTTTAAAACCCTAACTTTCAGTTAGGGTTTGTTTGTATGTTGCTAGTTTTCTTCAATTGTTGATTATGTGTGTCGTGTTTTGGGATTTTTTGTGGGGTTTAGAGAGATGGAGAAAGGTTTCTTTAACAAGGATAGTTCTTCTTTGAAAGCTGCAAAAGCAGCCACCAACTTGGCCGATCAAGTTGGGTTAAACATGGCATCAAATCCGTATGTAAAGTTGGATATCAAGGCGTTGGAAGAAAGGTTAAAACGGCTCAAAGGTGAACATGGAATTGATGCTAATGTTGTCCCTGATTTGCGCAATGCTGCTAGGTTTAGTCGATACCCTAGTTCTCATAATGGTAATCTTGATAGGGACAATCCTTTTGAGTCTGTTTGGGTTACCAATCTGGAAAACACAAGTCAGAGTGCTATGAATTTGGGTGGGTTGGATTCGAGCATGGGGAACACTAACAGTGGTGATCCGAATGGTTATAAGGAGGATACGAATGTCGTCAGTGAATCTCCTACTGGTCCTAATGTGAATGTCAATGCGTCTACTTCTGGTCCTAATGCGCATAATAGTGAAAATGTATCTAATGAAGTCAGGTCGTTTGCTAATGTTTTGAACCCGGAACGTGTCGCCAGGAAAGTTAACTTTCGACCATTGCTGAATGAGAATCGCATTGATAATACTCTTGTTGGCTTGTTTGTTGGCAAGAATATCGCTTTTCCTTTGGTCCAAACGTATGTCACTAACACGTGGGGTAAGTTTGGGTTAAAGAAACTTACGAAAAATGATGATGGTGCTTTCCTTTTTAAGTTCAAGTCTAAAGAGGGTGTTGAGAATGTACTTCAATGGGGACCTTGGATAATTCGTAAGTCTCCTATCATTCTCACTAAATGGACTCCTGATGTGCTATTGTCCAAAAGTAAGGTTACCAAAGTGCCCGTGTGGATTAAATTGCATAATGTGCCTTTGCTTGCATATTCGGAAGACGGGTTGAGCCTTATTGCTACTCAGGTAGGTAAGCCGATTATGTTAGATGCTTTCACTAGCTCTATGTGCGTTGATTCATGGGGTCGTATTAGTTTTGCACGTGCTCTTGTTGAATTATCATCGGAATCTGATCTTCAACATGTGGTGACTATGGCGATCCCTAAAAAGGACGATAGTGGTTTTACTACGGCAAGTATCAAGGTTGAATATGAATGGAAACCTCCTCATTGCACGGAATGCAAAGTGTTTGGGCATGCTAATGCTTGTTGTCCTAGGAGTTCTAAGGAGCATCATGATGCTGCTCCCACCTCGTCTTTGGAAGAGCATGATGATGGGTTTAAGGTGGTGCAGAATCGGAAAGCCAAACCCACAGGTACGAAGATGTCTAGTGGTATTAATATGGGTAAGGGTCCTAGATTTGCACCTAGGAAGCAGGTATATGTTGCAAAAACGAAGACACCGGAAGCTGTTAGTGTTAATGCTAAAGGTACACCTATTACTACATCTAATTCTTTTGGGACTCTTGAGGTGCAAGATGACTCGGGCATCCCAAGTACTGTGGTTGATTCTACTACTGATGAGACGAAGATTGGGAATTCTTCTGGTTGTACTAAGGAAGCAAGTATGGATGGATCTCGGGGGAAGGAATCTAGTGTTGATATTGATGCACCTATTAAGCCTCCAAAGAATATGACTTCTTCTGCTACTAAGGTAAGTAATCCGTTCTCTAAAGTCGGGAATGTGACTTGTTCTGATAGTGATGAGGATGTGCTTTTGGAGCCGGATAACCCTCTGGCGTCATTTTTGGCTTCTGGGGGTGGTGGGGGACTAGAGCTTGAAGACTTTGATGATTATGCTGCTCAAGTCTATGATTTATCGTGACACTTGGAGGATATGTGTGACATGTATGATGTTAGTCTCTTAGGTCACGGTAGGAAGTAGTTTTGAATGTTTGGTAGTTCATAAGATTGGCATGTATTTCTTATGTATTTTGTTTGGTTAATTTGCACTTGTTAGTGCGTGTCTGTTGCCCATGTAACGGGCCGAGGTGAGAGATTCACTCTTATCCGTTGTACTTCAACGTTTTGGTTAATATATTTTACCAGGGTGCAGGATTACTCCCCTTTACCCAAAAATACCTAATAAAGGGTAGGCAATGTTGTGTAGGTGTGGTTCACCTTGGTGTGAAAGAACCCGGTGGTTAGCCTAGCACCGTATAAAGGGTAGACGACGTTGTGTAGGTGTGGTTCACCTTGGAGTGAAAGAACCCGGTGGTTAGCCTAGTACTGGAAAAAGAGTAGGCGACGTTGTGAAGGCTTCTCCGCCATAAGGAGTTGGTGTAGTGATTGCGAACTCTCGAGTAGGTGACTCGGAGAGTAGAGTGTAACAATTCGCATTTTCGAGAATTTACTATTCACTTTTACTATTCACTTTCACTATTCATCTCATAAAATTTTTATTTCACATTCTCGTAGGGTAAATTATTTTAGTAATGACTTGAGAGTTCGACAATTGTTAGATCATTTTCGCAAAAGTTATTAAGAAAACATCGTTTTAAAGCTTCATTTTGGTCGGAACACCATTTTAACATCCCGCGCATAACGAAAACCGTCTTTGACAATTTTCCCGGCATCAGATTAATTTTTAGATCACTCATGACTAATTTGAGAATTTTTAAGATTTATTTTTATGTTACCAAATAAGCCCAGCGCAGTAGATTTAAACTAAACTTACGTTTTTAACAATTCTACTTACATCCAGATTTAACGATTCCTGCACTGTGTTTCAAATATGTTTTTGACACTTTTACATTTTTGGAAAATTCAAACATATTTCCCTCCTCCTTTGACCATAAAGAAATTAAGCTTGTACGTTCTACGTTTTTGCTTAAATCGCGTAACTTTTAAACTTCGCGTATAACTATTAAGTTATCCCACGTACGACGAAAACCAAAGTTTGACATCTCCCATCACTTTTAGACTAATTTTAGTCTACTCAAAATAAATTCACGATCATTTCCCTGAAATTTCGTTCTTTTCCGATAAACTGCGAATTACGCGTTTTTGACCCGTATTTTCAATTTTAAGCAGCGTTTTTGCACCCAATGAGACTTATCACCCATTTTATATTTTTAGATGGAGTATAATGATGATTTTCATCATTCCTGCAAGTTTCGTATTTTTACGATACCCGGTTTTACGTTTTATGGCTTCGGTTGGCATTTAACGGAACCAAATCTTACTCTAAACTTAAGATAATACCAAAACTATCCACATAAGTCTTCTTATCTTATCTTGGCCGACCTTAAGGGGGGGGAGTCATCATGTTGGTTTCAAAATCCTAAGCATACTTTCTTTATATCATTTAAATGTGTAAATTTAACCATAGTTAGTTTTTAACCCAATATATAGTTAACCAAAATCCCTAGCCTATAAATACCAAGCAAAACCTTCATATTTTATTGCACCACCCATTCTTAACATCTAAAGTCCTAAACCTAAGGCATTTCTTATAGATATTGTAAGAACATTCATGTGTTCTTGAGGAAAACTAGCGTTTGATCTTCGTTCTTGGAAGTTTTCAAGAAAGAGTCGTTATAATCTTCAAATAACTTAAAGTCTCCAAAAAGACCTTGTTATAATCTTATTTCCTTCTTCGGGTTTTCAAGAAGGCGTTGTTATAATCTTCTAATAGCCTCGGGTTTTTAAAGATTGCAAATTCTACGTCGAAGCTCCGTTAATATTTTTTTTATAATACTCAAGAATTCTATATTAAGGTAAGTATTTATAAAACTCAAACTTATTTAAATACTTATAAACTTTGTTAGTTTATTTATTGTCGTTATAAACTCTTAATATATAATATAATCAAGTAATCAAAATACATGTTTTACGTATTGAGCACTACAACACTAGGGAACTTCATGTGAGGGGTTCATTTGGGTAAACGGATCGACGAGTTGCTGGATTTACGAATTAAAGTGTCCTAGCTCCTCGAACGTTTACTGCATGACCTCTGAATTATGATGGCCCGAACGGTAGTACGAGATATACAAACTAAAACCATTTCTATAAACAAACATACAAATATTACTTCATGACCAATATAATGGCATATATAGGCTCGTTCATGTTTTCTTAGGCATTATTCCGAACCTAAGAGTTGACATCATATTTTAGGTTATACGTAGAGACTTCCAGGCTTATCCATCGACTCCGTTATACGTTGTGATATCATTTTTAAGGTGAGTTTCATAGCCCCTACTTTTATACATTTTGAATTATTTTTGGGGGAGATACATGCTCAAATATTTTAATTTACTTTCACGAGTATTCTAAACTTTTAAGGATTACCGTGAGTTTCATAGCCCCTACTATTTTAATACTTGTTTTACAAACTCTTTGGGGGAGATACATGCTCAACTACTTGCTTTTACAAATACACAAAACATTAAACATGATTGCATTATACTTGATTGCATTATACTTGATTGCGTTATATACTTGATTGCATTATATACTTGATTGCGTTACATACTTGATTGCGTTATACTTGATTGTATTATACTAAACTTGAAAGTCTCCCAACGTACACGGAGCAGTCCCCTCGTTCGGATGATAAGTCTCCCAACATACACGGATCAGTCCAGCAGTCCCCTCGTTCGGATGATAAGTCTCCCAACATACACGGAGCATTCCCCTCGTTCGAATGATAAGTCTCCCAACATAAACGGAGCAGTTCTCTATCGAAAGTCTCCCAACATAAACGGAGCAACACTAAGTGCAATAATGTGAACTATTATGACTGTATGTGTGCTTGACTATAAAATGTACTATGTTTTAGCAGTGGGTTGTAAAGACACAGGTTGCAAGTTTTTTTTTGGGTAAAGGGGTTTACCCCGGTAAATATATAACCAAAAAATAATGTTAAGTACAAATGGAATGTGGCTGAAGTACCACATTAACCTCAAGCGAAGAGCTTGATAAAACTAGTGTTTATGACATGCCATAAACACACATAACCTAGCTATATTACATCAACAAACTAGGCATAAACAAGTAAAAAAACTTGTAACAAGCGAGCATCCCGCATCCAGCCACTCCACGAAGGGAGCAAGTTAACCCAGGAAGTTTGCCTCCTTAAAAACCCTTTCCAAGAAAAACCCAAAGGGAAAAACCTTGGAGTAGGGAAAAAGAGTACAACCCTTACCCGGCACTCCCTTCGTGTGAAATACATATACTTGGAATCTTCCATTTATCCAGAATCAATTGAGACCTCGAGGTTAGCTTCTTGAACTTGAAAGTAACCAGCTTCAACCGAATAGTAGAGACAATAGTGCTAACCACTTCAAAGAAGAAGACTTCTTACGCTTGAACAGCCTAGAATTGCGCTCCATCCAAACGAAGTTAGTAGTAGCAGCAAGCAATAATCGAGAAATGATACTACTAACCTAACGCCCTTAGATAAAGGAATAAGAATGTAACAGCACTTTCCAACGAAGGTGGGACCACATCCATACCGATAAACTCAACCGAAACCAAACCTGCATAGAAAATTGGCACTCAAATAATAAATGAGAATGAGAATCCGGAACCAATTCACAATGCGGGCATCTAAGCAAAGCCAAATCAACGTCAGGGCCAACATCCCATTGTCGCATCCTATCCTGAGTCTTTAGCTTCTGCTTAATAGCGAGCCACAGATGTATAGCATGCCTTGGAATGCAATGAGAGAACCAAGGAACATTACACCATTCAACCAAATCAGCCCTAAGCCGTAGAGATTCCCATGCACCCGAGACTGAAAAACAACTTAAATTGCCATCCAGGTTACGCCATAATAATCCATCATTAGTATCATTTAGAGTAGGAACCGGGAGAGCAGCTAACAATGGAAATCGAGATAGCCAGTCAAGTAGCCATCGCCAAACATCAGTAGCAATCATATCATAAAAACTTATTACGCCAATCATTCACACGACCTTCCAATTTCTCAAAAAGCACCTTGCAATCCCTATAAAGAAGTCTTGATGATATAAGGGGGACCCCAAGGTACCTGACAGGAAGAGAACCCTCTGCAAACGGCATAGACTGGAGAATAGCAGCTTTAATAGCATTAGGAACATTACAAAAGAAAGCTGTACTTTTAGGGATACTTGGAACAAGACCCGAAAAGTTCTTGAAATCCTCCAAATCCTGCATAATGACAGTAACAGACTCCTGATGGCCTCTAGCAAACAAGAAGAGGTCATCTGCAAAACAAAGGTTAATAATTCTCTGTTGCTCACACAGATGATGAAACTGAAAATCAACAGCAGTCGAAACCTTTTTCTTCAATATAAGAGTTAGCACTTCCATAACCAGCGTAAACAAGTATGGAGATAACGGGTCACCTTGTCTAAGGCCCCGCTTACCTTTAAACCAGCCATGAAGATCACCATTAACACATATGGAATAAGACGTAGATGAAATACATACCATGATCCAATCAACCATTTTGGAGTGAAACCCAAATCCAATCAGAATAGCCCTAAGAAAAGTCCAATCAACCGTATCATATGCCTTCTGAATATCAACCTTAAACGCACATCTAGGAGGGCCTCTCCCTCTATGATAATTCCGCATAAGCTCTTGGGTAAGTAAAATATTATCAGATATACGACGACCAGGAACAAATGCAGATTGATTAATACTAACCAACTGACCAAGGCCTTCTTTAATACGATTAGAAAGAATTTTGCTAATGCATTTATACATGACATTACACAGGTTGCAAGTTTTGTATGGGCGGAACTTGGAACTGAGTGGATTTACAATGCCTTTGCTGTGTGAACATTCTTTAAAGGCTTTACATGTTAAACAAACTCTATGAAGTCACCAACCATTGTGTTGACACTTTTTAGCATGTTTATCTCAGGTCATAAGGTGATAGCTAGAGTTTGAAGCATAGAGTCGCACGACATATTTTGAAGACTTTATCCATTCGTATTTACCATTCAAAACATTTTGTAAACAATTACGTATTATACTTTGGGACCTCATTGTTTGTAACTCTGATTTCATTAATCGAATGGTAACTTTTTAAAATGTCTCATTTAGAGGTCGTTTTCTATAACTTGTGCTTTGTATTATGAAGTAGCACCCCAATGACACAATCTTCTGCTGCGGTATTTTGGGGGTGTTACATATTGGTATCAGAGCATTGGTTATAGAGAACTAGGTTGCATTTAGATCCTAGACTATAACTACTATATACGTTACCTTCCTCCCTATCGCCTTGCACACTTTAGACTTTTTTGTAATTTGAGCACCTAAGAGAGATTTCTATGAACTGACTGAAACACCGAACATCATATGAGTCGATTAGTCCAAGCATTGCATAGTTACTCCTAAATTATACATAGCCTGATCACCTATCTCTAATTCAGGAAGAATCATGCAATGAAGGGAGTATTAGTCTCCTATGTGTAAGCAATTCCATAATTGAGCCAAATTTTCAAAAGACTTTCTTCAAAACCACTTGTTTCCTAGCTTGATTCTAGTGACAGTTCTTGTCTGATGAGTTGCGAAAATCAAGCTAAGAGTCAAGTTGTTACTTAAACCGATTTAGCCTAATCGCATGACACTTCTTGTCAAATGAGTTATGGAATTAAGTAAAAATCGGTTACCTAAAGGTCTTTTGAGGGTTATGCTCAAGTATGGGAAAGTTTGCCTCATCAAACCTAGCCATAAGAGAGTATGTCTTTAGAACGGGAAATAGTTGCGATAGTCACAAAAACGTACCTAATTAGATAAGAAACCCATATGGGCGGAACTTGGAACTTAGTGGATTTACAATCCTTTGCTGTGTGAACATTCTTTAAAGGCTTTACATGTTAAACAAACTCTATGAACTCACCAACCATTGTGTTGACACTTTTTAGCATGTTTATCTCAGGTCATAAGGCGATAGCTAGAGTTTGAAGCATAGAGTCGCACGACATATTTTGAAGACTTTATGCATTCGTATTTACCATTCGAAACATTTTGTAAACAATTATGTATTATACTTTGGGACCTCATTGTTTGTAACTCTGCTTTCATTAATCGAATGGTAACTTTTCAAAACGTCTCATTTAGAGGTCGTTTTCTATAACTTGTACTTTGTATTATGAAGTAGCACCCCAATGACACAATCTTCCGCTGCGGTATTTTGGGGGTGTTACATGGAGTAGGGCAAGGAAGATGTCCTTGTGGCCGAACCACTATAAATTCTCGTGTTGGTTTGTCTATCCTTTTACTTATCGCTTTACGTTTATTCTTGCATTTCATTGTGGTTGATGTCTATGTTTGTGATACATACTTGGTCTTTCATATAGTCATAAACTATATTTAACACTTTACATATTATGACACGCTTGATCAAGAAAAAGAAACCGGACTAATAATGGTGAAACTTGATGTATAATGAACCATTAATCTTGCGGAATCTTATGTGATATTAAGGGGTTGGCCTTACATGCCGTAATGCGTTAAATGCATCCTCGCGTGGAGATTAGCAAATGCAATGGTTTATACTATAATTGATACAAAAGTTTTAAGTTTGAAACGGAAACGTATTCACCCCTCCCCCTCTACATTTTCACAATTGGTATCAGAGCGGGTTGGCTCTAGTCTTTAAAACAAATGGTTTTCAAAACGAGTAAGGTCCTCGTATCAAATTTTTTGTGAAGTCAAGCATAATATGAAAAGTGTTTTGTTGATTTTTTTCTTTGAAGTTTTGTTGTTAGATATCTTGTTAATCAAGCTTGAATAAAGGTAAAAATGGTTAATATAACTTCACTAAAAAGTCTACAAAGGTTAAACCTTTTCGTCGGGTCAAAACGTACATTTTTGTAATTCTGTGTCAGATCCGCGGATCCCTCAGGTTACACTGGACGGATCCCTCAAGCAAGGGATCCGTGGGATCCGTGGTACAGAAGACAGTTTTTGTCTGAATTTCAAAAATTCATAACTAATTAACCGTAAGTCGTTAGAAGTCGTGCCACCTATCGTTTTAAAGGTATTTGAGTCTACTTTCATTTAAAAATGATTTCATAAACTGATTCAAAACAAAAATTTATAGAATCATTGATTTATAATAGAAAGTCATTTTTCGGTCATAACTTTTGCACAAACTTTTGATCTAATTAGTGACGGATGTTTTCATCTTTGAATAACAATGTGTCCTCTTTTGAAATTAAGGTTTTGATCATATTTATAAAGGAAACTAATCAAGCTTGGTATACATGTTTAACACAAAGCGATGAAAAGAACTTTCGTATGCTATGCTAAATGATAAATTGTTTCCCTTGCATTACTTGATTATTTGCTTATCTCAAATAGCTTTTGTGCTTGTTTGATTGATTAACATATGTGGTTTCCTTACCTTGCTATTCATTCTCTTGCTTGTCGATTTAGTAATTTTCTACTAATCAATGTACTACTTGAAGGAGTGTTTGGGATAACATCTAGTTGTGTCGAAAATGTTAGTCTTATAAGTTGAAAAATGTTTAAAACATATATCACACTAAAATGGCTTTTTGATTGAGTTTGTCATGTGTGCAACATAAATGTTTTATGTGCCTATATGATTTCTTGATTTCATATTTTCTTGTATCGTTTTCTAAAAACAACAAGAATATACATCGGATCATAACCTACACTTGTGTTGATGATGTACTCTCCCGTTTTCCTTTTCATGATCGCTCTCCAAGCTTCATAGTAGGATTGACAAATTGATTATTTCATCCGATATACTCAAGTAAATTATTTTGCAACGCAAATATAATTGTTCATATCCGAAAGTCCAAACTCGAGCTTTCCAACAACATATGTTGAACTAGCTCATCCAACCATTTTTTTTGTTCACCATATGGACAACTTTTAATTTTTTGACGCCTTTGTCACCTTAGTTTTTTCAATTATAATATTAATATAAATGAAGCAAAGTATCATCATTGTTACTCTTCGATAGGCCAGTGTAGGAATATAAATTTTCCTAACTTGAGAATGAATACTGGAGAACTTATTGCACTAGAAACTCAATTTGACCTAACGGTTGAATTGCTTCCTTGAGAGAAGTTGGGTATGTGGAATCACCCGTAAAAATGGTCGTGTTTAGCCGTAATTGAGCACCGCTAGTAATAGTCTCATATTCATTCTCTCACTTGAGAAATTTATACTCCTATGTTTTCCTAAAGTAAGTTTACAATGGAAATACTCTGCATTGTCTTAGGATTACTAATCAAACAAGTTGTAAAATTAATTTTTTAGTTAATCACAACCACTTGCCTCATCAAGCGATTATCTTGCTTTGATCGAGAAGAGCTACATGACTTCATGGACGAAGCTCATTGTATGCTAATCACCATCCGTAATGACTAGATTGTCCTAAACTAACACCTCACAACTCTTTCGTCTTGAACACCATTATGTGATCTTTTTTTTATAGACACATACCTTGCATGTCATTTTTAGTGTAAATGATTTACTAATCTGGACCGTAAATATGTTTTGGGCTTCTTGAATAGTGCTTGTTAAGTTTGCTAAACCTTTATGTCATTTGTGAGCTCGATCTCATTTGATTGCCTATATGTTATCTCTACATGCTCTCCTTGCTTTGCTTAATGTGTATACATGCATACTTGCTGTAGAAATCATTAGTTTCATAATTCGAAACATAGAGCAAAATTCTGCAATTAATCTGTTAGGAAAATCTGATGCCGGATCCCTTAGATGTAACTAGAAGGATCCCTCAATTGAAGGATCCGTGGGATCCGGGAGGACAGAAGTTCCTTTTTAGCCTCCTTACATCAATCCAACATTCTAGACCTTATTGGACTAGTTAAACATGCTACATTAGGATCACTTAAACTTTCCTTAGGCTCAGTTGATCTCACATTCACCCATGGATGATTTAGGATCACATTCAAAGTATTTTTGATTTATCATTACTTCAAAACTCAACATCTTTCCGCTCCAATGTTTACACATTGTTCCTTTCATCTCAAAACACCTAGTCTGTTATTTTTCTCAATTTTAGCAAATTGATTTTAGTCACCCTTACCTCAAAATAAGCCAAAAACTAGGTTTTAATTTCTTATGATTTTTAAGGAATTCTCCAAATCTCTCTTAAGTCATCATCTGATCTCTAGGATCATTTAACACAACTTGACACTCTCAAATTTCTTAGTGTCATCTTTGATCATCCACTGGTGCTCATAAAGCCCCATTTTCCATAAAAGGCAATCATTAGCTACCATCAATCATTCTCTCTTGATCATTCAAGTCCATCTTCATATAAGACACTTAATAGACTGAGTAACTTAGGATATGTAGGTGCTAGACCTTGCTGAAACCCATTCACCTCTTTTTCACCTCATCTATTAGCCGGATCCCTAGACTTAAGCTAGCCGGATCCCTCTAGTGAGGGAACCGGAGGAACCGTGGAACAGTAGGTACATTATCTCTTTAGATAATCATTTCAAATTTCTTTTTTCCACACAAGCACTTGTTCAACACTTAGGATTATCAGTTTCTTATATGTTTATAAATGAGTTGCATTTATATGATTCTTTACGTGTTTTTTCTTTTCGTTTCATGATTTTATGTGAACAATTTATCCATTTGTATAAATGCTTTCCTTTTGTACTAACTCTTTTGGATTCTTGTAGGATGACAATGATCGATTTCATCATCAAGTCAAGTTGTGCTCATTCGCACATTTTTTGTTCCTAATCTTGCATCATCCTAACCATTTTACTCCACTTTGATCACTACTCACAAAGTCATCATGTCTACCGCGTCTATTGAGTCATCAACCAAGTCAAAGATTCACCTTGATACCTCTCATCACCTCTACCACAACTTCCATACCTGTAACTCATAATGATGATTTCTATCATTATCAATGTGTCCAAAGGTCTAGTTCATGAACTACGTGATGAAGTATGTTTCATGTTCTACCACATCCTATTTGTGTCAACCACATGCTACAAGTGTCTCACTACCACTAAAATTCATGGTCGCTCAACCATCCTCCACAAACATCTATGTTGTCAAAATCCAAGAGAATTTCGTAATGAAATGCGTCTCATCCCTAAGCATATTTTTTACCTTGAACAAACCTTACAACCTCTAAACCAACCATGATGATGCAAGTAGTAGGATCTATTTTTGACACTAATCCTTTCTTTGTAGGTTCATATATACACTTTGATGTGTATGGGATTCTCGACTATTTATGGACGAACTTTTACATTATTTTTTTTGTAGTTTCTTCTTGACGCCCTCAAGCTAGGGGGAGCTTCCGTCGAGCATTTATAAAGTGCATCATATGACTTACTCGTCCAAGGAAGAATATAATTTTGCACTAACTTTTTGTTTTGTAGATTTCAAAACACACTAGGAGTACTTGACGCTCTCAATAAAGGGGAGTTTTTTTTGTCAAAGCTAAAACATTGCAAATTTTGCAATAATTTCGTCTTAGCCTTCCTAAAATACTTGACGCCTTTAACAAGGGGGAGCAACCGTCAAGGGGGAGCATGCACACATTCATTCTTCAAAATTCCTTTATGTTTTAACAAAAGGGAGATTTCTTTCTCATCATATATTTTCCCTTTTTCTTTTCTTCTTAACACTAACCTTGATGTAGGTTAAGCCTCAAAAATTTGATCCATTGAGCCGTTGGCAATAATGGTTATAATTCAAAGGATCTTTCTATTTTTTTGTGTGTGATCCTCTAGGTTCATCTTAAAGGCGAGATCACCACCTTTTGAAGACATGCAAACTCAAGGTCATGAGTTTCGTGTTGATGGTATTGGCGTGGTGTGCCAATTGGAGCAATAAGGTGTTTTTATTTTAACTTCACTAGGGATGATGCAAACTCGCCATTCTTGGGAGAAAGGACACACCCTTTTTGTTTCTACAAAAGGGGGAGAAGAGTGTAAACGAAGAAGGTAATGTATAGGAAGTACGGACACAAGTAACTTTGACATTTTACCTATCTATTACGTTTACATATATTTTGTCATCATCAAAAAGGGGGAGATTGTTAGTGCAAATATTACGATATTTAATCTATACATTCTCATTTGTTTTGTTGATGACAAACATGTAACTTTAAATACATAACGTAAAATGTATAAGTTACTTGTAATTATATTTTGTCTCAACATACTCTCAACACCCCTCGACGACTCAAGTCCTTGTATGCTACAACACAGGTTCGTACATGTTTGTTATGTTGCGTTATGATCAATCCCCAAAAAACCATTAAAACATGTTTAGTTAAATAGTTTATGTATAACAACTAGTGTTTACATATTGGGCAAATATATACATAACTAGTATGTATTATAATGGGTAATATAAATGGGTAGAAACTTAAGTATTTCACCCATTGACCAAATACATTGAATGTAGTTGGGTAAAACCCAAAGTCCATAACCCATACCCAATGTCTAGATACATTGTACCCTTGGTGGGCACTCAAAACCCATAGATCATATCCATAACCCATGGTATTGACCCATAACCACTTGACTAGATACAATGTACTCATTAGATACATTGAATCTAAAAGAATACCCATAGACCAACCCATAACCCATGACCCATAACCAAAAAACCCATGGGTAAAAGGGAGCGTCCCACGGATCCCCAGTAATACACTGGACGGATCCCTCAAGGGAGGGATCCGTGGGATCCAGGGAACAGTGGCTAGTTTCCTTCTATAAATAGAAATCCATTTCTTCATTGTAAGATACACCTTTACACATAGTTTCTCTCCACCATTTCTAGAATAGTTAGATCATTAGGAAACATGTAAACCACCCTCATCTCATATGATCATAATGCTTCTAACTTTCATTTGTTGTAAGCATACTCCCGAAGTGATCCTCCATAGCAAGCTTAGAGATCTTGCATCCTTACCTACTGAAGTGATCACCAATCACAAGATACAAGTACATGAAGATCTTATACAACAAGCTTGGGAAACTTGTCATCTTCATTCATAGAAGACTAATTTTTTTTTGGGTTAAAGGCATTCCACCCGGTAAATTATATTACACCAAAAAATCGATAAAGTACAGTGGAATGTGGCAGAAGTACCACATTAACCTCAAGCAATGCTTGAACAACCAACTAACACGCTTGTGACAGGCCACTAAGCGTTAGAACTATAAATACATACAATAACCAAAACCCCTACCGGAAACAACCACTTAATTACACACGAATGACCACACATATCCGCCCATCTCTTCGAAGGAGATTGATGAACCAGATGAGCCTGCCTCCTTAAAAACCCTTTTCAAGTAAAAACTCAGAGGGAAAACCTTGGAGTTGGGAAAAAGAGTACATCACTCACCCGCATCTCCAACGAACTCCAACTACCTCCAAAAGCATCAACCAGGGACACAAGACCAGCCTCACGCTCCCAAACCAAGAAATCAGAATCAAGAAATGAACACTCCATTAAGAATGCATAAGAGACATAGGCAACCGCCAAACACGCAATAAATCAAGCACATTTGCCCTCCTTTTGAATCTACATGTAAGAAGCTTCAAACGCACAGTTGATTTAATCACTTCAATCAATTGACTTTCAGACCGACGTTGCTGCTTGAAGATCCTGTTGTTCCTTTCTTGCCAAATAAAATAAGAAGTCGCCGCAAACAAGAGCTTCGAAACAACACTTTTCACAGACCTAGAAGTAGAGATAGGAGTCAAGTGTCGCACCACATCCTCTAAGGAATAAGGAATGTCCGTAAGACCAACAAACACCTTAAAAGAGTCCCAAACCTGAAAGAAAACAAACACTCAAAGAAAAGGTGGTTATGAGAATCCGGTTGAGTCTTGCACAAAAGGCACACAAGAGCGTCTCTCGTGGGATCATTGGATCGAAGCATATCCTGAGTACGAAGCCTCCTTCTCAAAACCAGCCACAAATGAAAGGCATGCCTAGGAATACGGTGCGTGAACCAAACAAGATGAAACCAATCAACAACCTGTCCACGCGTCCGAATACACTCCCACACAGAAGAAACAAAGAAAGGCTTGACATGACCATCCCCCGTCTTCCAACCTAAACGATCATCCACATTATCAATTAAATTAGGAACCGAAATCGATGTAAGCATAGGATACCAAGTTCCCCACAAATTCGGCCAAGCCCAAGAGTTCCCCAAGATAATGTCCCGAACCAAATCATTAGAAGAAAAACCCGCCCAGTAAATATCCCGCGAGGATACAATAAGAGAAAGAGGACCAACCGAACACCACTTATCAAACCATGCAGAAGCCTTCAAACGATTCCCAAGATTATACCAAAAAAATTGCCTAACAAGAGGCCTAATCTGAAGAATCTTCCGCCAAATCCAAGACATATTACCACGCCTTGGAACATCCCAAAAACTACGACCACGTAACTTATAAGTATGAATCCATTTCACCCATAAAGAATCCATAGAATTGAACAAACGCCAAATATGAGCAGCAATGAGAGCCGTATTAAATGATTCAAGTCTACGAATCCCAAGCCCATCCTCCTTTTTAGGTAAGCACACAACCTCCCAAGCAACTTTAGATTTACCTATCCGACCATTACCAGAACTCCAAAGGAAACCCCGCATAAGCTGCTCAAGATCTGACACAATACGAACAGGAAGAACAAAAACCGAGGCCCAATAAATGTGCATAGAAGACAGAACTGACTGAATAAGCTGAAGCCGACCAGCAAAGGAGAGGGATTTATCCCTCCAATCATTGATGCGATTAGACAACTTTTCCACCAATCTCTAAAGATCAATCTAGTAGTAACCAACGGGCACCCCAAGATACTTCACCGGCAAGATACCCTCAACAAATGGAAGAATCTGTAAAATAGCAAGCTTAACATGATTAAGAACATTATAGAAATAAGCAGTACTCTTAGGTAAACTAGAGGAAAGGCCCGAAACATCCTTAAACTCCTCTAAGGATTCCATAATCACACCAGCCGAATGAGCATCACCATGAGCAAACAAGAACAAGTCATCAGCAAAACAAAGATTAATAATGTTAAGTTGAGAGCATTTGTGATGAAAAGTGAACATCTCAGAATCCCGGACGCGACGCCTCAAAATAAGGGTAAGCACCTCCATAACAAGCGTGAAAAGATAAGGCGATAACGGATCTCCTTGCCTTAAACCGCGCTTACCCTTAAAATACCCATGCAAAATGCCGTTCACACTAATAGAAAACGAAGTAGTAGAAACACACTCCATAATCCATGGAACCATACGCGCATGAAACCCAAAACGAACCAAAATACACCTCAAAAATTGCCAATTGACCGTGTCGTACGCCTTCTGAATATCCACCTTAAATGCACACCTAGATGGACCACGATTGAGGTGATAATTGTGCATAAGCTCCTGAGTAAGCAGAATGTTATCAGCAATCCGTCTTCCAGGAACAAACGCAGACTGATTCGGACTAACCAAAGTACTAAGGCTCTCCTTAATCCGGTTGGCAAGAATCTTATTAATACACTTGAAAAGCACATTGCAACACGAAATAGGCCTAAAATTAGTAACCCGAGTAGGAGAATTGATCTTAGGCAAAAGGGCTATGGTAGTATGATTAATCAACAACTTACCATTAATAAAAATTTCCTGAACCGCCTTAGTAACATCATCCGAAATAATATCCCAAGCACCCTTAAAAAATGCAGCCGAATAACCATCAGGACCCGGCGCCTTATCATCTCCCATAGAAAAAATAGCATCTTTGACCTCACGAGACGTAACATCACGAACCATATATAAAGCCACATTTGGATCAAGAGTCGAAGTGAAAAAATCAGAATCATCCAATGGCAAAATAGGCCCCTCTTGACCAAGGAAAGAAGTAAAGTAAGAGACAAAAGCATTAGGAACCTGGTCCTCCACCAATTGCACACCATTACCATCACAAATAGCATCGATTCGACTCCTAGCTTTCCTACTCTTAACGACCTTATGAAAGTATGCAGAATTCGAGTCACCAACCCGAAGCCATTCAACCTTAGCCTTTTTCTTGAGAAAATATTCTTCTTTCAAAACAGGTTCATTGAAAGCATTAAGATAGCACACTTCCTCCTCACGCAAAATGACGTTATAAGGATCCAAATCAAGGGCACATTGAACCTCATCCAATTCATGACGAAGTTTAGAAACTTTCTCATGAATATTATCCTCATTAAACAAAAGTCTCCGAAAAGGCTTCTTAAGAGATTTCAACTTATTTACCACATGAAACATGTAAAAGCCACTATACTGCTTACTCCAATATTCCTGAACCTGTAATTTAAACCGAGAATTCTGCACAAGGATATTAGAAAACTTGAAAGGCATAGGTTTAAACTTAAAAGAAGTAGGAATATTAAGAATAGCAGGAGAGTGATCAGAAATACGGTATGGCTGAAATATAGCATTAGCACCAATAAAAGAATCCATAAAACCAAGATTAGCCCTAATGCGATCAATCTTCTTCAAAGTACCATCCAAACCATTAGGCTTCTGATTCCATGTAAACTGCAGCCCTGTTCGATTAATGTCCGTCACCTCGATCTCATCCACACACTCCTTAAATTCCCTCATAGCTATATCAATAACCGATGACCCCTCAACCTTATCTTCCAAATTCAGCGCCGAATTGAAACCTCCAAGAGTACACCAAGGACGCATATGAACAACATGCTTGTGGGCACCAAGATTATTCCAAAGAGGTCTCCTATGCGTGTACCTGTTATGAGCATAAACAAAAGAACAAAACAGCTCCTTTTTATCCCCCTTGAACCGAACAAAAGTGTGAATAACTTGGTCCGTCATACAAATCACATTAAGGTCAACAGCATCCATATTCCAACCTAAAATGATACAGGACCCTTTATCGCACAAATGACCATTAGAGGTCCAATCCCACCTACGAAAAACCTTAGCACATAAAACCTGAAGGCGAGAGTTAGAAATATGAGACTCCAAAATAACACATATAGAAAGATTATTCTCACCAAGAACCTGACGAACCTCCTTTTGTTTAGGGGATTGGTTCATTCCCCTTATATTCCATGAGGCAATACTATACATGAGGAATCGTGTCAGAGGAAGTGCTTGCTTCCTTAAGATTAGTCGTCTTAGAGCTCGCTTTGTCAACCATATCCATAACCTCATCAACTTCACTATCACTATCCAAAGCATGAGAACCCTCATCCTTTTCCGTACTATTAAGAATGTCACCAGACTCGAAAGGATCCTCACCACTAAGAGACGCAAAAGAATTTTTCAATGAAACAATATTAGAAGCTACATTACCTTTACTAGTTGACGCAACTGTAGAAGCACTTTTCGTAGCATAAGCAGGAGCACCAGTGACATTCGTACCCTTTTGACCTTCATTAACCAAATTACTCGAATAATCATCCTTTTTACTTCAATTACCCAAATCGTTAGGAGAAGAAATGGGATTAGTTGAACCATTACGAACATTCGGTTGTGAACTTTCCTTAGAACCACTTGAAGAAGATGGCCAAAGAATGTCCACTCCCATTAGGAAAAGGAATAGCCACAACTAAAGAATCCAATAACGCATCACACGAAGAAACTTCCACAAAAGCACGAGCATACGAATTTCTACCCCATGACTTGAGAGACATGGTTCTAGTATATGAATCCAACATAAGAGGACGAGCGATTTGTGTTGTAATCAAACTCAATCCAATCTCCAAATAAGCCACAATTGGCACATTATGTAATTTAACCCAAACTGGAACCGACGTTATTTCATCTTTTTTAAGCTTAGAATTAGGAGTCCAAATGTTCAGAATGATAGGAACGAGACGAATTAACCACGGACCAGATTCCAAGACTTGTTCCATACCCTCTTTAGTAGCAAATTGAAACAAAAAGAAACCATTCTTTAGCATAACCCGTTCCAACCCAAATTTAGCCCAAGTATTCTTCACATAATTTTCCACAATAGGAAACGCAAGACGCTTCCCAATAAAGTATCCGTAAAGAGTATTAGTAAATCTAGAGGACACCTCATCCACGGCTGCTAACGGGATTGTGACATTCGCTCCTTCAACAAAATCCTCATTACGCATTTCAACCAGGTTAATAGCCTTAGGCGCACTACGAGATTTAAATATAGATGCATATGAGGACTTATGACCCGCATTAAAGTTAATTCCATATTGGTCAGTGGGGACTTGGCTATTTGGACCTTGAGAAGTACCATTAGGTGTACAGCCACCTTTACACGTAACAGAAAAAACAGCCCCTTCCATGTTCTTATTACTCGAATTTTCCATGCAATTAACATCAACCTCATGCCCATAGTCACCGACAACAGGTGCATCAAGAGAACCATCCACTTGAGTCATACTACATTCCTCAACAACACACTTAGGGTTAGAAGAATCAGATGTAACAGCAGAAACATTACCTCGTACCATAGGATTAGGGTTTGCTGGCGGAACAACACGATGAGCTTTCTTGAGAATTGATTTGAGAATAGGCGGCATCCTTCAGCAAACTAGAACCCTTGACACCATGAATCACATTATAAGAACCTTAATTATCATTGTTATCCATAAGCGCATAAACAAAATCCACACAAAGACGGCCGAAATAAAACCCTAAAACTCCACACGCAACAGCAACGCTGGAAAAACAGCACCAAAACGCAACCCTACAAGGGTTTCTTTACTCCATAAGCAATTAAAGCACTCACATAATGATAATGATAAATAATAAATGCGTTAGACAAGAAAATAAACCGCCAAAAACCCTAAACAGAATCGAAACCCTAGCAGCAATAAAAACGGCACCCAAATAAACAAACAACTAGATGGGAAACAATGAATCCAGAAAATTTGAAACGTTATATGGGATTAGAACAAGATTACAGCAAAGGAAACGAAAGGGAATAGGGGTTCATGATCGCCAGAGGATATTAGGGTTTTTTTAGGTTTGCTATTTGGTTTTCTACTAAAGTGTGGTTAGCATGATGTAAATAGAAGACTAATTACATCATGGTTTGTGTCCTTGATGTTTAGTTTAGGATTCATATCCATTAGACATATTGTCTTGGATATTGTCTAGTATCATATTCTTGTATCTATGACTAGACTAGATGGTTTATGTGTTTGTGCCATAAAACACAAGGTTTGTTATGTTGGGCCACAAAACATAACGGGTATCATAGAAGTCAAGTCATAAGGCATTAGTGAAGGGTGCCTAGAGATCGAGTCAAAGGCATTAGTGAAAGGTGCCTAAGGTGTACATTCGATATGGTGTGATTCGATGTACAAGATAGATTAGTATTGGGTCCAAGGATGGTGATATCCTTGATGGTGTTGTAATAAGGAGTGGATCTCCTTAGGATTAGGTGTTGTGTTGTGTTGTGTTGGGTAGTAGTTCCTCCATAGTAATGCAACTAGGTGCTTAGCCTAGTACCTAATAAAGGGTAGGCGATATTATGTAGGTGTGGTTCACCTTGGTGTGAAAGAACCCGGTGGTTAGCCTAGCACTGTATAAAGGGTAGGCGACATTGTGTAGGTGTGGTTCACCTTGGAGTGAAAGAACCCGGTGGTTAGCCTAGTACCAGAAAAAGAGTAGGCGACGTTGTGAAGGCTTCTCCGCCATAAGGAGTTGGTTTAGTGATTACGAACTCTCGAGTAGGTGACTCGAGGAGTGGAGTAGGGCAAGGAAGGTGTCCTTGTAGCCGAACCACTATAAATCCTCGTGTTGGTTTGTCTATCCTTTTACTTATCGCTTTATGTTTATTCTTGCATTACATTGTGGTTGATGTCTATGTTTGTGATACATACATGGTCTTTCATATAGTCATAAACTATATTTAACACTTTACATATTATGACACGCTTGATCAAGAAAAAGAAACCGGACTAATAATGGTGAAACTTGATGTATAATGAACCATTAATCTTGCGGAATCTTATGTGATATTAAGGGGTTGGCCTTACATGCCGTAATGCGTTAAATGCATCCTCGCGTCGAGATTAGCAAATGCAATGGTTTATACTATAATCGATACAAAAGTTTTAAGTTTGAAACAGAAACGTATTCACCCCCCCCTCTACGTTTTCACAAGGTTCAAATTTTTAACATTGCTGTATACAAATTACTATGGATTTGATCTAAATTTCTCAGCGCCCATTGCGTTTGAAGCATGTAGAGACATTTGTTTGAAAGATTGTCGTTGTAAAGCATTTAGTTTTAGGAAAATAGGTGAAGGTGTTTGCTTTGCTAAGAGTGCTCTCTTTAATGGCTACCATTATCCTCATATCTTAAGAACCATGTACTCTAAAAGTACCAGTAGGCATGGAATCGCAAAAAGATGCCTCAATCCTTGCTGGTTCAAAGCTTAGGCCACATGTACATATGTCACGATTATGGTAGGTTCTCTGTTTATGTATGAATCAACTAAGATGAAGGTGAAATGTGTTTATCTTTACTCATTTTACTCAGCTATTGGTGTGCTTGAAGCCTTTGTTATATTGTTAGGCTGGTCGCTATTCTATGGAAAAAAATGAGTTATTAGCCATCTTAGAAGATGGGTACCGTATGATATCTACTCAAATTATGGGTTTTAGGTATCAAGAACTTAGGAAGGCAAGACAAAACTTTAAGGTGGAAATAGGGTGAGGTGGCTCAGGTGTACGTTGTGTACAAAAAGATGAAAGGGTGGTGGCTGTGAAAAAATTGGGAAATGTGAGTGAAGGTAGAGAATATTATATTGGGCGGAGGTCAGCACGATAGGTAAAATCAATCACATGAATCTTATGCGAATGTGGTCATTCTGCTCACAAGAACAACATGTTTTCTGCTTTACCATATGCCTGTGCTCGAATGTGGTAATTCTGCTCACAAGAACTACATGTTTTCCGCTTTACCATATGCCTGCGCTCAGGTATTTCTATGTCAGAAAATCTTGAAACTCAACCTAAAGTCACTAATGTTTTTCATCCATCAATTGATAAGTGTTATAATTTTATTGATAGTAATTTAACTATCACATAGTATGTTGATCCTTTGAGCACCACATATTTGGCAGGTTAACTCACTAGAAAATTAACCCTCATGTATATTTACAAAATTCAGGTTATATGCTAGTATATCATAGGGCATTTTAATTCGTGTTCTCAACATAACACATAAAAGAAATCCTTCGGTTCCTATATAATGATCAGGTACTAACTGTAATATGTAATGATACGAATTTTATGAATTACAAGACACATAAACATTCAATAACTTTTGACCTATTAATGGTAATAAAACAAGTTATTTTTTGGTTATTGCAACTTCAAACATAAAATCACACCCAAACGTTATCTCCTATAATCAGTCTTATTACAGCTGATTATATTAATCTTATTATTGCAGCTGACACATTTTCAACGATCAAACTCGATAGGCAACTTAACTCTCATGACCAGCTTGACTCTGTCCTAGAAAATTTCACATTAGGGTTCTTTGATGATGGTCGTTACTTTGGAATTTGGTACACCAATGATGCTGAATCCCATAAAGTGTGGGTTGCCAATCCTAACGACCTAATCATATCCACCTCGGGCGAGCATGCTCTCTCCATTGACCACAACACACGAAACTTGATCATCACTGACGGAAGCAGAACTCTCATGACTATTACTAACATTGACGCTGGTCCAAATCGAAACATGACTGCAACCATCGAAGACGATGGCAATTTCCAACTGATTAAGGGAATTGGCAACATAGTTTTGTGGCAGAGTTTTGATCACCCGACGAACGTGCTTTTATGATGAATGTGCTTTTACAGGGAATGAAGTTGGGTTTAATATGTCAATGGGGAAAAATTAGCCTGACTTGCACCTTTCTTGCTTAAATGAACATACATGTTGTAATAACTTCTTGCAAATATGGATAGATAGTGATTAATGTGCTTAACATTGTAACAACAAGCTGAATTTGTGTCGCATCCATTCCAATTTGGACCTAAACAAAAAAAAACTAATGAGTAACAAATATGCAGCTACATTCATGTTGCAGGTATTATGTCATTCCATTTCTTAAGTTTGGCTTCTCTATAAACTACATATATGCGAATTGAATGAAGATTTTCTGATTTAATCTTTTGTTTTTGGTCCTTAGCAGGGGTATTTAGATGCAGTGAATAAAGCCAAGAAGTAGCGGGGAACTTACCCTAAGCCCTTTTAAGCTTTGAGTGGTAAAATGGCAATATCATTATAGTGTTATGTAGTTTTAGTATTGTTGAATTTCTAACTATTGACACATATTCTAAGGTATATGTATGGTGTCATCTAACTTGACTACTACATGTATTATTCAAATGCCAAAGATTTATCCAATGTCACCAATATAGCTGTAATGCCACGGTTTGTGCTTCTGATCTCAACACGGGTAAGCTTTATATCTTTATCTCTCAACTTTAAGTATACATTTCTATCACTTTAAATAACCGAAATGCTGTCGTTTATAGGTTGCCCGAAAGAGCTTCAGGTGGTTGGTGGGGACGGTGGATCAGGAGCTCCACCCAATAGTGCTTGCGGTGCATTTAATATCGATCAATATTGTTGTAGTGGGCAATATGCAAATCCTACCGAGTGCTGGAAGTAATATTCGAGGAGATAGCCTGATGGTGTTCTTGCTAAACACGGCATATCAAGGTAATCAAACGTAGTACCACTATCACAACACCGCTAAGTATGTTTTAAACAGTACCACTGAGTTAGCCGCTGGTGTAACTGTGTTTGCATAATGTTTTTATTTATTATTTATTTTTTTATTATTATTTTTTTATTTAATTTATTTATTTATTTATTTTTTTGGGACCTTGGTTTGCAACCTTTTGGCCTTTTCGAAGGTACTCCAATGTTTTTTATTTGTTCCTTACATGATATTAGGATTACAAGTTTTATGCAAGAGATTTGCTTAAATGAACATACTTGCTGTAATAACTTCTTGCAAGTAATTTTGTTTGTGTAACTGTTACAGATTTATATGCAGCGCGTAGCTACAAAATTTATTTTTGTAAAATATATGCGCGTAGTTCATTTTGGTAAGTACTAACATAAAAGTTCATTCAACAAATTTTCTCTTTTTTTTACGTATGGTGTTTGCTTTATTAAATGCTTTTTTTGGTTGTCGTGTAGGCGAGACGGGGTATTTCTGATTATCAAGAGACCTGCAGCCCTCACGTTCCTCGGTCGGTGGATGTCGCTAAAACCAATTACACTAGATTGTTTGACATTGATGTACACGGTGAGCATACACTTACGATTGCCTTTATAGTGTCTGTTTCGGAATATGGTTTTATGAGGTGTTGGGAGAATCCATTCACGTTTACTATTTTTTAAAATCATTAATTACCAGTTGCAGGCGGCAGCGTGTTTAAAAGGATCTACCAATGTGTTGACGCAGATTGTTGCACCTACTCATATCTATGTTGATCGATCGAACTTTTTTATTTGGCAGGATAGGAACTGAACATGAAAAGTTCGGATTTGATCTTAAAACGTTGCATCCTATGACATATGAAGAAGTTGCTCATGGTCTCAATAGGCTCATGTAATCAATAAACTGCAATTACATGTTTTTAGTCTAATGGCAGACAAGTGACAACTTTTTTACGATCCAAGTTACATGTAATTAAAATACGGTCCTGCGTGAGCCAAATGTGCAAAAGATGGGAGCACTCATGTGAGACTTGCAGCCGAAACATTTGCTCCGCATACACTTCCGTTAACTAAAGGTATGTTGTTTTATATTATGTCAAAGTGGAAAAATGAATGGGATGTGTAGTTGTGCAACGGGTTAACGAAATGGGTTAGAAACTTTTCTATTCATTTTAATGGGGTGTATGGATTTAGCTTATTTGGCTCACTTTTTTGATTTATGAGCTTATGTCTTATGAATTCATAAGCCTATGTTAATAAGCTCATTTAGCTGAAAATAATGACTTATTAGCTTTTTCAAATTCAAAGCTAATGAAAAATACTATAAGTGTCGTGTCCAAAACTAATATAAGTTAGTGCAAAAATGTTAACAACGATGGCGGCAAGTGAAAGTTTAGTTAATTTATACGGGGAGGTTAATAGTTTGATACAGCAGGTGCCGGGTGATTATGGTTTAGAAGTGTCAATATCTTATTTCATAAGATGGAGTGATCTATATTTGCTAACAAATGGTATCTTGCAACATCAGCATGATCAAAACATAGGTGCACGGTTGGCCGCAACATTGTTCAACTCATTGAAAGGAAGACCAATTCAGGTAGTGTATCTGTGATATTTTTTTATTCATCACAGTTACTTCAATTGTTGTCGTGATGATAAAGAAATATATACTGAAAAAATATTCTTCCGTAAGGTTGTGTATATCGAGGGAAGGAACCACTATAGTTTGTTGCCGTTGTAATATTGTAGACGATTATTTCTTGATTTGTTTTTTTAACATATTATGCAGTTAGCTGCTGTTAGAATCAATGGGATGGTTGAAAGAATGCAGTTGTTACAACAATTAAAAGACAGGGTGTACATGTTTTTCCATCATATTCCAAGTCAGCGGACTCCTTTATATTTTGATAGCCATATTGACCAGATCATCCTGTGTTGTTTCTACGTAGTTGTAAAGGTTTGTTGTTAGACACGTTATAGAACTTGAAGCCACCAGTTGATGATTAGTTAATTTTTCTGAATGTTTTTATCGTCTTGACCATAGTGTGGTGTATTAACACATGAATTATTATAACAATGTAAGCTTTCATCCTTCAAAATCTTGGAACATTTATAATATTTTTACATGGAACAACCTGCCACACAAGCTCAAGTCAACATACTACCAAAGGTTATATTCGCATACTGCAAATCAGATAAAAAAACCCTAAGGTTCTCTCTCTAGGGTGTGTGGCTGACGCCACCCATTTCTTTGCTTTTTCTGGCCAAAACATGCTCTAGGATTGCCTCTCTACCAATATAGAATCTTTGATTGTGTCATTGGTATGCAATCGATCATCTTGGTTTGTTTTATTTCAAAGAGGTGGTGTGTTTTATCCTTATTACGATTTGCCAACACCCTTATATCCTTTTGGAGATTGCTGGCTGCAGTTTATTACCATCTTACTAAGGCTATATTATCACCTATCTATATGGAGATGACGACTGATGATTTGTACGTTTATTTTATGGCATCTCCTTGCTGTTAAAACGAAACCCTAATATTCTTAATCGACCTCTTCTAAATAGTTTTTGGATCTGTTTGACTCAGGATCGTTTTTAGTGAATCGGTTATGTTTTTAGGGTTTTGTTTCATCCTCACTTAATGCTTATGAAACCTATCCAGGTTTTGAGTTTTTCCAGATTTGGTGGTTCGCTACGCTTCATCGCTTCACGAGATTCTATATCTAGGGTCTTGTTTCATTTGTTATGATTGTAAGTACCCATTTATGGGGTTGATTGGCGTTGTACGTGATTATATTTGCTTGTTACTAGAGTAAATTGGTTATGGGCGAGTGGTTTTAAGAGAGAGAGATGGAAGTTTTATATCTGATTATTCAACGATAGGGCTATACCCTACTTGTGGATCTCCTTAGACCTGCTTGTGGTACATTTGTTAATTGTCGACGTTTATGGTTGGACTACATGTTCCTTTTTAGATCTCGTTGTTTGGTCAGTGGGTTTTATGAGAAATTTGGAAGTCAAGTTTAGGGGGTCACTTGTTTAAAAACCTTCAATTGTTCATCGACATGAACTGAGATTGGACGCTATCTATACCTATCGTCCTTCGTTCTTTGATTACTGGAAGTTAGGGTTCTTATACTCTATTGGCGGATCTTTTATGATCTGCTATTAGTCGACCTATATTCTTTGGTTCTTCCTATTTTGTGGTCGACTTTGGTGCACGGTTTCCACTGACCTGGTTTTTGAACATCATTCTAATCCAGTTGGTAGTGGGAATTGGTTGTTTGGATGTTAGGGTTGCTTTGTGATTCCTATCATTGTTTGTTATGGGTTCGATCTGCCTGTGCTACATGGATCTATTATGGTAGATGTTTGATCGTAGGGTGGTGATCATATTGGTCGCACATTGTGGATGATTTGCATGATGGTAAGTTATAGTTTGATCTAACTACATTATGGTCTGATTGTGTCTTGTTCCCGTGATGATTATTAGTTATGGACATGGTTGGATTGCTAGAGTACCTTTCGATCCTTTTCCCTGGGCTGCATTCGTTTCTAGTGGGTCGATTGGGGACATTCATTGGAAGCTTAGGGTTTTTTAGTCCCTACGTTTTGGTATCCGATCTGAATAGCTGTGTGTTTTATGTGCTTCTGCTATTGCGCTTAATAGTAGACATCATGATTTCTATTTGGTTGGGGCTGATTGGAAGTCGTGGTGTCTGGTGTGATTGATGACGCTACAACCATATGTACATTTGGTATATAGTGTTGTTTTCATTGTCTACCAATTTTTGAGGTTTTGGAAGTTGGTGGTGCGCTCAATTGCTTTGTTATGCAGATTTCTCAAGATTAGAGTAGATCACTATGGACGAATATTTACATTTAGTTTGTTTCTTTAAATGTAATGTAGGTTCTAGCTTTTAGCTATGTGGTTGTACTGCTGTTTGCAGCTGATGTCACCTATGTAATGGGCTGAGGGCATGGGATTCACCCATGTCATTTGTACTTCAATATTTTTTGGTTTAATGCATTTTACCAGGGTGAATTAACCCTTTTACCCAAAAAAATATATTCGCATACTGGTTAATTAACATAAAAGAGTTTCATGGACACTAAAGTGTAGTATGCAAATATGAGATTAGAAGTGGGTTAGAATATCATAACGCCCCGGGAAGACATGCCAAAATAAAAGATGAACAAGCACACCTTACATCTAATAGAGGTTTTGTCTCACTTTCATTTTGTGGTTACCCATGCCTGGTGTTTGGTATCGCATCTTAAAATTGATTATTTGCATACTCATTTGTAGAATACCATAAAGTCAATTGCCACATTTCGGTGCTGATGATGCCTTCACTCTTTGCAACAATGCTTAGAGGTAAATATCATATGTACAACTTGCGAGATTTACAAAGTATTTGTTCATCTGACCGACCATTTTGTTGTATGAGTTCAGGTTTGGACATGAAACAAAATTTGAAGATTGGACCTGTGATGAGATAATTATCACATTTTTGAACAACAAGATGTGAGTTAAGGAGCTTCTTATATAGTATCTTGCAATTGCAAAGGGCAGAAGTCTTGTGGGACCGGTTATTGACATTGTTGTCTTAATCCTAAGACATTTTATAGGATTTTGATAATCGGAAATGTGTCTGATTCAAGTGGCATCTAAAGGTCGATTGAGTATAGTTGATATTGAAGATAATCTGGTAGCCAAAGATAAAGCTTCACATAGACACAAAGGAAGGGAATATGTTACCAATTTTCGTTTGAAGAGGCCGCACAGAAAGTCCCATTTGTCGCAGAGGTACTGTAGCACCATAAGTTTTATCTCGATCATTTTATCTTTCTTTTTTTCTATAATTACTCCGTGTTTTGAACTTTATTACAGAACTTATATCAAGTCATTTATCTTACAATTCTTAAGAAATAAATTAAAGTAACTATTAGACCCGTTTGGCTGTTCCCTTTTTAGCAATTGCTAAATTATAACTGTTTGACATTATAGACATAAGGTCAAAATACATATCCTAAAAAGACCTGCTCATAACTAAATGGGACAACCTAGATTTTTAAGCCTTTGTTGTGGTATTTTTAAATTGTTTTTTTTATAGAAAATGCCAGATGAATATGAACTGAAGTCGTAGTCGATATATGGCATTCAAATAAAAATCAAATGGTGACTGAAACAGTAGTTTATGCGCAACAAAGATTTTAGAAACTTTCATGATCCTAAGTAATTTATTTTCTTATTTAAAAGTTTTTTTTCTAAGAAAATAGATAGCTGACTCTGTATACTTCCACAATTGTTTTCTTAATTCATCAAATATGCTAAACAACACCATGACTATGAGATATGTCAACTTAACTATTTTATAGATACGCCATCCGAAAAGGATCTTTCTAATAATCCATCACCTACATATATAATAGCATTGACCTCATTATATAGGGATTAGTTCCTGGAAAACACCTCCTTAAACTAAAAAATGTAGGACACAACAAGAAACTGCCACGTGTGCAAAGTCCCAAAGGGCAGAATAGGCATATCGTATTGATTTAATTATTACCGTTTCTAAATTTCATCTTAATTCTACCGTATTTATGTTGGGTTTTACTAATCATAAAAATTATAGAAAACAAGTAAACATCATCAAAGCATGCAGTGGAAGTAATAGGAATAATACTTGTAAATTAATTAATCGAATTAAAATTATATGCGTACCTTTTGCGAATCAATGCAATTAGGGTTTATGAAAAACCCCAAATTAAGATCAAGAACCAAGAAACCCTAAACCCTAATAAATTAGGGTTTATGAATGTCGACCAAAACCCTCGTTGACCCACCAAGATATGCAAACACAAGTGTATTTGCTCTTCGTTCTTGTACACACGTATTAGTAGCGAATCAATGAGAAAAGCTAGGTTCTTGATCACAATAGATTAACCAAACACCTTTTCTTTTTTTGGGTAAAAGGGTTAATTCACCCCGGTAAAATGCATTACTCCAAGAAAACGTTGAGGTACAAAGGATGAGGGTGATTTCCCTCATCTCAATCCCTTAGGACACTTACAGACTCGAATATAAGAATGACACATCATTCCTATAACTTACAATAAAATGAACCTACCAATAATGACAAAAGTACATAAAAATTTACAATACTACTCAAGAAAAGAACTTGAGCCTTCTATATCACTATTGTGGTCCACTTTAACTTCCATGAAGAATCCACGTATGAACATCCAAGCATTCTTCAACATATCATCTGTTTGTAGTAGCAAAGAACACCACAAACAAAACCATCATGATCTTGTAGCACCAATACGCCACAACTCATCAACTTACACCCCATTATTTCCTTTTCCCACAACAGCCATGATAAATCATTCATCACGAAAACATGCCTTATGCAACATACACGCCATGATAACATCCGAATGGTAATGCAAAGCTCCAGACGAATAAAGGAACCATAAACATGGGACTACCATAGGGTCCATAAAGGACCAAACCAGCACTATAACCCGATCCAATACCGCATCTACTACAAGTTTCAACGGAGTGAAACTCAAGTTAGGAATGGAACCCAGTGTATCTTGATCAGCCATAGACGAAAAATAGGGTAATCCGACCCTAACTTACAATACACCAATCATATTATTATCCATTAGATATGAATTCAACACCAGAAAATAAATTGATCAGCCATGCATACACAACCGTAGCTCCCATGCTCATGAGGAATAAACCAAAATACCCAAGCAACGATACATGTTTGCTACACTTGAAACTATGGTACGATTCAGAAGCACATTAACAATTACAAGTAACTTGAATCCGCATGAACCAATGTGAAACCATCTACCATAGACAAACACTATGACAAGATTATAGAACCATATACTGCCTAACGCATGAGATTAACATGTAAACCGAATGATCATAACCTGCCATAGACAAATCAAAGGTTTCATTAACCTAACTTCAATACCCCGATCAATTCTATATCAACAAGTGATCACTACATTAACATTCAGAATCGACCAACCACATGACATCCAAGACTTCCCACTCTCCCACCCTTTCAAAACCCACGTACAATCAAACTTACAGCAGCAACCAGGCGCACATGACATATTAACAAACCCTAAAAAGGTTACTTTCAATCAGGATATACCAAACCCACAACGAGTTCAGATTATTCAATAAGCACCCAAAATACAAAACTCAAAACGCACTAAATACGAAACCCTGGATGGATAACGTATAGCTTCAAACCCTTTAACCAATAACTTGATTACACAATGCGTTAAGATGATAGGAAATCGATCTTTAAATAAAGGAAGCCAAAAACCGACTTACCTACAATCATAGGATAGAAGATCGACTAAAAAACCCTAAAGGCGGTTAGAACCCTAACTAATACGAATCAACATAAACAAATCTGATGAGCACCGATTAAGGGTTTTTAGGGTTATAATCGCCAAGATCGACCCTTGTAAATATATAATCGATTTGAAAAAACCGACCTATGCATCAAAGATTAAAAGGGATCGATTAAAACCAGTAGGCGGTTTTAAAAACCCTAGAAAAAACGATTCCGATTGAAAAAGGGTTTTAAACTGCCAATAAATGGAGAAATCCGATTAGATAAGAATGATAATCGAAACCAACCACCCTCAATAGAATATTATCAGCCCTAATCGTATTGCATACCCTAAAGTATGAGTAGAGAGGACGAATTAGGGGTGAATATTGGCCTGCCAAACACCTTTGTTATGCTCAAGGTCACTCGCAAATCCCTTACATGGGGTTTTACTCGTCGACCTAAGAGCAAGAGGGAAGAAATAACAATTTTGGCCTTCTATTGAAATCTAGTGTCCCCAAGGATGAATACATGGGGATGTATTTATAGCCTTATGGTAGATGTCAAGATTACTATGGTTTCCGATGTGGGATTCTATAGTTTCGGCCAAAAACAAGCCCAAAAGAGGGTTCCTAAAACCTTCTCTTGGCTTGTTAACTTTTCTTCATATCCCGTTGACATTTTACGACCGTTAGTCCAAACTCGTTAAATATTAGCATTCGTTAAGTGTTTATTTTGTGACTAAATAATTAATAATAACATTTATATATTAATTATTCTAAACATTGATTCTCATACGTAATGTGTGCAATCCCGAAGTCTCGAGTTCGAATCCGGTCATACGTATATTAATAATTATCAATAAACTTTTCAGCTCCCACTTGGATATTACTTAATATAATAATGACATTGGTTTAGTCTAGCTTCACATTCCAATGCCCCTAGATCGAACCGAGTGTGGTTTCCCTGAAAAAACCATTTTAATGATTCATCATTAATACTTATCCTTTTACTTCTAATACTTCATTAACTGTGTATATGAATCGAGTCATTTCACAAGTTAATATTTTTTTGTTTCTCGTTATATCTGATTGAACAAGATTACCAAATCATCTGAACGTATTCCAGATAGATCTTGGGTAAGGCCTTACAAACATCTTGCCAACCCTACGAGGGGCCCAAACAGTATTATACTTTAAAAAAAATTCAAATGAGCAAATTCTCTTGACTACAAGACATAACTCATGAACTTTGCAACACTTCTGAAAATAGCCCTTATAACCACCTTTTACGGATAGCGTTAGACTATTTCACACAAGTGCACTACATTCATAACAGTTATCTGGGTAAAGGGGAGTAATCCTACACCCTGGTAAAATATATTAACCAAAAGAGTTTAAGTACAACGGGTGAGAGTGAATCTCTCACCTCGGCCCGCTACATGGGCAACATACACACATTAAAAGTGCACTTAACCAAACAAATAATATAAGAAAGACATGCCAATCTTATGAACTACCAAACAACCAATTTTACTTCCTACCACGACCTAAGAGACTAACATCATACATGTCACACATATCCTCCAAGTGTCTCGGTAGATCGTAGACTTGATCAGCATAATCCTCAAAATCTTCAAGATCAAAACCCCCACCACCCCCAGAAGCCAAAAATGATGCCATAGGGTTATCTGTTTCCAAAACCTCATCATCTTCACTGTCAGAACAGGTCACATTCCCAACTTTAGAAAATGGATTACTTACCTTGGTAGCAGAAGAAGTCCCAATCTCCGGAGGCTTAGACGCCTCACCAATATCAATACGAGATTCCTTCCCCCGAGATCCATCAATACCTGCTTCCTTAGTAGTACCAGAAGACTTCCCAGTCTTCACCGTGTCATTAGTAGAATCAACCACAGTACTTGGGATGCCCGAGTCATCTTCCACCTCAAGAGTCCCAAAAGAGTTAGACGTAGTAATTGGTGTACCTTTAGCATTAACACTAGCAGCAGCCGGTGTCTTCGTCTTTGCAACATATACCTGCTTCCTAGGTGCAAATCTAGGACCCTTACCCATATTAATACCACCAGTCATCTTCGTACCTTTAGGTTTGGCTTTCTGATTCTGCACCACCTTAAAACCATCATCAGGTTCGTCCACATTTGAGGTAGGGGGATCATCATTTTGCTCCTTAATACTCTAAGGACAATAAGCAGTATCATGCCCAAACACTTTACATTCCGCACAGTGTGGCGGCTTCCATTCATATTCCACCTTTATACTTGCCGTAGTAAAACCACTATCGTCCTTATTAGGGATCGCCATAGTCACCACATGTTTAAGCTCAAATTCAGATGATAATTCCACAAGAGCACGTGCAAAACTAATGCGACCCCATGAATCAACACACATGGAACTAGTAAAAGCATCTAACATAATCGGCTTACCCACTTGAGTAGCAATTAAACTAAACCCATCTTCCGAATATGCAAGTAATGGCACATTATGCAATTTAATCCAAACAGGAACTCTAGTTACCTCACTTTTAGACAATAGCACATCAGGAGTCCATTTAGTGATAATGAGAGGAGAATTGCGAATAATCCAAGGGCCCCGTTGAAGAACATTTTCAACACCCTCTTTAGAATCGAATTTAAAGAGGAAAACACCATCATCATTCTTCATCAGTTTCTTAAAACCAAACTTACCCCACGTGTTGGTGACGTAGTTCTGAACCAAAGGAAAAGCTACATTCTTGCCAACAAAGAAGCCAACAAGTGTATTTTCATAACGGTTGAATACACCCTCCATAGCAGCCTTTGAAAGCACCGTATCATGATTTTCAATGCGCGTCTCATTCACCAAGGCACGAAAATTAACTTTCCTAGAGATACGTTCCGGGTTTAATACATTAGCAAATGACCTCACATAGTTAGTTTCACTACCAATCACTTTAGGACCTGAAGTAGAAGCACTCACCACGTTAGGACCAGAATTCACCAAGTTAGGACTAGTATCTTGACCATAGGCATTAGACGAAGTCACTTGAGTGCTAAAATCCACCCCACTCTTAGAAGTACCAGAATTATTACTTTCAATCCCCACTGGTTCCGCCCATGGGTCAGTTTGGTCCATGTTAGACGTACCCCCAACCGTATCAACCGTAACGTCCCCAAACAGATTACCCGCATTATTGCTAGGGTTTCGGACAACCCTAGCAACCTTGCGTATCTCAGGAACAGTAGTACCATCATCAAGACTTTTAAACGTTTAAGCCTAGCATCCAAAGCGTTAATGTCCAAAGAAGCATAAGGATTAGGTTCCGTATTCACACCAACTTGATCGGCCAAGTTGGATGCTGCATTCAGCGAAGACCCATCCATGTTTAAGAACCCTCGTTCCATCTCTCTCAAAACCCCACAACCAACTCAAGTACACGACACAACCAGTGCATAAGCAAATCGAACAGAAACAAGAAAACCCTAACTGAACGTTAGGGTTTAAACCACAAAGGATTCGATCCTATCCCATACACAACGTTTAAGAGAATGATAGGATGAAGCAGGCCGAGTAACAATACAACCACAAATAACCAGAAAAAACGAATTTAATAAACCCTAAAAAAACGATTCTACAAAAAGACCTAAATCAGGAGAAACAATACCTAAAACCAATCAAGAACCAATTAACTATGATGTTAATCGATATCAAAATCAGTTAGAAGCAAAGAATCCCAAGGAATAGGCGAATTGAAGAAAAACGATTAAGGGATGTTAGGGTTTAAAAAAAAACGATTTACTAAACCCTAAAAGTGATCACACCAAAACCAGAAAATAATGCGAATTAGCAACAAGAATGATCAAATTAATGAATAACATGAATGCTAATCAATGAATCTAAAAAAATCGTTGCAAAAAACACAAGAATTAAGTGGAATATGGTGAAAAACGATTAGAGGCAGTTAGGGAGAAGAAAATCGCCTAGAGAGAGAGTTTTTAGGGTTTTCGAGTCCACCTTTCATAACAGTTATCTGGTATCTCAAGTCTGAGGATAAATATACATGATTTACTTAATGACAAAGATCCATAAAGTACGATCATGTTAAGTTGGGATCTGTCCTATATTCAATTCATTGAATATCATGTGAATTTGGCATGTCCCACGCATCAATATACTTTAAGTATATTCTACCAAAACTCAGATTTGTCTTAATTCAATGACATTCCCAAATCATTGATCGACAACGGACTTTTAGAACAACATAAGTTACTCACGGATTAAACATGCAAATATATGATATAATATTAAGAAAATGAAAAAGAAACATAACCAATATTTTATTTCATTTAAACAATATTTGTTCATAACATCCCTTATCCAAATACTAAATAGATCAATGCATGATAATACTGGTTAATGAATTATGTCTCAAGTAATGACAATCATACTTGTTGACAAGGCATAATTTCAACTAACTTTGATCTATTGGAATTTTGAGAATACTTATTTCAAAAATTCAACTAGCGAAGTTCTTGTATGTGTGCATTCAAAATATCTTGATATTGCAACATAATATTTCATAAAGTGTGTGACATCCTCAACCACCAATTTATGACAATCAAACTTTCAAACATTTTAAAGTTTAAAGTATTCTTATTCTTTATTGTATAATGCAACTATGCTCTTAGTTGAGCACAACAAGTTCACATGGCCATTTACAAGGATGAAATCCTCCCATGACTAGTATTGAGTGTCATCTCAATTAAACCATCATCATTGTTTTCAAAACAACAATCTGCTCTTTAAAATCTCCGTAAACTTCAATATCTACAGTGTAATGTAATGTTTGATGCCTTTCAAACTTTCAAGTTTGTTAGCTATGACAATTACGCAACAATTGATGTATTGCTCATCCATAGAATTTTGAGAGCAATTCCAGGCTGAGGAATGTAATTCTAGATTCAAACATATTCTATTAGAATATTCATTACACCAGTTATCTAATAACTTCATTAGATATCAATGTTGTCAAATCATCTTGCATTCAAGCATGATACAACAATAACATGATGTACATGAAAAATCCTTGTGTCAAACTAAGATTTCATTCTGTTCTACATATCCATTTTCCAAATGATGTATCATGTTCTATTAGACTCATTTATTTAATACCGCCATGTTTACTAACAATAAACATATACTCCAAGGTGTACCAGGTAAGGGTTGTACTCTTTTTCCCTTCTCCAAGGTTTTTCCTTATGGGTTTTTCTTGGAAAGGGTTTTTAAGGAGGCAAACTTCCTGGGTCGCCTTGCTCCTTTCGTGCCTATGGGTGGATGCGGGACGTTCGCTTGATTCAAGATTTTTCTTGTTTTTATACCTAGTTAGCTGATTTGTAATTCTTCGAGGTTTGTTGTGTTTATGGCCTGTCATAATCACTTGTTTATCAAGCTTTTCGCTTGAGGTTAATGTGGTACATCAACCACATTCCATTGGTACTTAACTTTTTTTGGTTATATATTTACCGGGGTAAACCCCTATACCCAAAAAAAACATATACTCCAAGGTTGTATGTCTTATTTTCTAAATCTTTCATGTGAAGTTCCATTCCAAACTAAAACTTAACATCTATCTTAGATGGAATTTTACTATCCACAACATATAAGATTTAAAGAAAATAAACATAATACTCCCACTAGCTTTCAGGAATACTTAGAAATTATCTTATTTTAATTTAAAACCAAAACTTGGATTTAATAGTTAAACGTAAGAATCATCTCCTAGATGCATGCATATATCCATTCATGGATTCTTGCAGTTTGTACATTTTCAAAGATTATGTGAATTCATAAAACTCCTTTGTATTGCTTATCTTCCTCGCAAAAGCAATCACACAAGAGTTTTAATATTCCATTCTCATTTTTCATATCAATGAAAATAATTATGACAATTATAATCATTATATAGTTAATGTGCCAAGGAAAGAATATTCAATCACAGTTAATTGCTTAAGTGTGATTAATAATCTTGTCACAAGTCATGCATTAAACACATGTACAATTTTGTCCATATGATTTCTACACAAAGATTTAAACCACTAGGGTTTTCCTTCCTTTGAAGAAACTCGTCTTTATTAAGATAAACCAAGTTCCAAAGTTGATTATCTTTATGGACAGCATCTTAACATTCATAGTATGAATAATTTACAAAAATTCAATATTAGGTAAATGCATCATCATGATTTACAAGTTTACCATAATCCTGTAATTCGTATTTCTCATCATATCAAATATCTGAGATATCCTTGCGGATCTATGAATGAGAATTCCACCATCTTGAAGTCTATCATATTTGACTTCATCATGATATTTACTAGTGTATTTTAGAAGATTATGTGTTTTGTAATTGTAATTTAATATCTTCAAGATCTAAACAAAACTCCCACTTGCTTTTGTAATTTAAAGACTATCTATAAGTACTTTAGCAATTAGAACAACACTAAATTGTTTTCTAGTGGGATATTACAAATCACATTGACAATTCGTAAATCTTGTTCGTTAATAACCTACTCCATAAGTAGTTTTAACAAATCAGAACTTCAATATAAGACTCAATATGATTCATCACATTCCATACTAAAATGGTGTCTTTTTAATCTTCTAGGTTTTGAGTTTTATTAAGTATATCCAATCAATACCCAATTTTCTAACCTTGATAACTTTTGGAAGAAAAGAAGATATAGTTATCTTGAATCAAACAATGTAACAAATGTTTGATTCTTCTAACTGAACATTCCATATACATACAGTATTTCATTAGAATTAATATTGTAAGACAATCTAACACTATGTAAGATAAACATATTCCTTTTGGCTTACCTATTTACCAACTAAGAAAACTTAATGGTACAATAGAATTCCAAGCCAATTGCATGCTTTATAACTCAAGTACTTTTAATCAAGTCACTTCATGTCCATGTCACAACAAGAAAACATAAACACTTATAATTCCACTATACATTATAAGTCATTTACCAATGACTTATATCTTAATAAGAAGACATAATAAGTTAACGTATTACTTTATATTATATGTCTTGTAATAATGAAAAGACTTCATGTTTGTGACTTTACAAAGAAACACATAAACATTTATAATTTAAAGTAATTATGAACACCACATCATGGTTTCAATTAATTTATTTTCAAGTTAATATACTACTCCACCTATTTATGTCAAGCTAAAAATACATAAATATTTAAGATAGTATTAGATTACTTTATTTATTTATGTCATTCCATGAAGTGTCCAACTTAAGAAACTGTAAAAGCAACCACGCTCGATCTCACAACAAGTGGAGATTTACCTTGAGATTACAATCTAGCCAAGATCCCACTTAACCTAAAATGTAACTTCTAGTGTTTCTATAATTTCAATGACATAAGAAATAAAAGTAGTCTATGCTATAATCTTGACACATGTTCTTTTAACAAGACAATCTTATTAGAACGTTAATCTCTTACCTCACGATCAATAGAATCCATTAATCATATTTGTATGTGTTGTTCCATTGCACACAATAAATACTTCTCCCACTTGTGCATAGAACTACATCATATAGTAGATAAACACCATGACATTCGTTTGTTTATGTGAGCAATATGATAGTGTGATAGATATATAAGGAATACAAGTAGATGTAGGAGCACTTAATTATCAAGGAAACGTTCATAACTATCATTGAGAATATGAATGTCTATATTTTTTAACGTAATAATGTATTATTTCAGGAAAATCTAGAAATAATCTGAGTTACTACCAAGATAATAAATCTTGTAACTCCCACTGAATTAGACAACGTTACAATAATGTATTATTCAGTAATACACCATACTCCCACTGGATTTGACAACATTGTAAGTGTTTCATTAACCGGTGAAAATAGCGTGCTATTACGTTGTTATCCCTTTGTAAGACCATTCGTAACAATTACTTAGGTACTAAAAGAGTGTATTCTACTCTGTAGATGATGGATCATCCATCAATGCTATTAACTTGAAAAATTGAGCATGCAATTTTTTCCATAATAGGTCTACTATCCCCACAATGGTGTGTAGCACCTTTAATTGGTCAAAGCAAAACAACTAGATAAAATATACTAGTTTGTCTTTTACCAATTTTGCAGTAATTAGTCTAGCTTCTAATTTAATAACTCATAAAATGTCAAACATGTTTTCTAGTTGACCAAAATGTCATATAAGAATTCAATCACCAACAGAGGGTAATGAAATCTCTTATGGAAAACAAGGTGTACAATTTTCTTAACTATTAAAGTTTGCTATAAGTTATATTAGAATTTAGACAATTCTAATGTTCCTAACATACCTTTCTCTATCATGAAAAGGAATAGGATTGAGTCTCACTCTTCTTCCAAGGAAAAGAGTTTATGTTTGTCTTTTTAGTAAATTTTTCTTGATCAAACATTTGTTTGAAAACAGAACTAGATCAACTTATCAAAGTCCAAACCACGTTTATGGTTTAATGTTGCATTAATACAATCAAAAGAATTAACAAAATTCAATTTTTAGTATTTTCGATAATTAAATCTTTCAAGAAAATAAAATACCCTTGGTCAATATTCATATTAACCATAGAATTTTCCTTGAATCTAGGACCCTCATTATCATAGTTTCACCACATCAGTTGATCTGCTAGTGATGAAAGTATAGAATAGGTAATTGTCGAAGAACAATAATTGACAAACAAGTTTTCAATTCCTAGAAAATATGGGATTTACAATTTTGCCAAACAATTATGCAAAATGTAAGCATGTTTTATCCCATCTTATGCCTTAAGTTATAGGTCTCACTAACTAACTTAATTAAGTTGTCTAATTTAGAAGCGCAAATTATTTAAGCTGGGGTCTCACACAACATAAAGATTCACCTTGTTATCGTAATCTAGCTCAAGGTCTCACATAACTAGATTACAACTTCAAGTGTTCTATATCATTAGATGGCATAAACTTAAATTTTTAAAGGGTACAATTTTGATGTGTAATCAAAACTTATGTATGAAGAAGCATGCATACATCTTCATAACTTAAAAATTTTCAAAACCTTACTCATAGTTTTAAATTGCTAAGATTGAATTCTACAAAGTTTTAATCGATGCGTTGAGAAACTTACAACTTTGCACTAAGATGCTTCGTACATAGAATAGTTATACTAGGTAGCTCCAATCGAACGCACAGGGAGGCAGAGGACCAGGTAAGCGCTGAAGCATAACCTTAGAGATCCTTTCAGTGTGACTGTGCGCACTTCTTTGAACCCCCTTTTGAGTTTGTTCTAGTGGGTGAGCCGTTCTAACCATTTAGTACAGTCGCATCAATCGATTAAAAGTTCAAGATTTAATATTTAGAAAACAAATCAATTTCGCCATTATTTAGTCCATTTAATTTTCTATTCTAAAAAAAACCCTTTTTGCTTACTAACGTGTCATACAATATAAACAAAAGGCACTTTAATAAAAATTAAAATGAACTCTTTATTTATGGGTAAAGGGGAGTAATCCTGCACCCTGGTAAAATATATTAACCAAAATGTTTTAAGTACAACGGATGAGAGTGAATCTCTCATCTCGACCCGTTACATGGGCAACAGACACACACTTTAAAGTGCACTTAACCAAACCTATACCATAAGACAGACATGCCAATCTTATGGACTACCAAAAAACCAAATTACTTCCTACCACGACCTAGGAGATTAACATCATACATGTCACAAAGATCCTCCAAGTGTCCCGGTAAATCGTAGACCTGAGCAGCATAATCATCAAACTCTTCAAGCTCAAATCCCCCACCTCCCCCAGAAGCCAAAAATGACGCCATAGGGTTATCCGGCTCCAAAACCTCATCCTCTTCACTATCAGAACAAGTCACATTCCCGACTTTAGAAAACGAATTACTTACCTTAGTAGCAGAAAAAGTCATGGTCTCTGGAGGCTTACTAGCCGCACCTATATCAACACGAGATTCCTTCCCCCGAGAACCATCCATACCTGCTTCCTTAGTACAACCAGAAGAATTCCCAATCTTCGCCTCATCAGTAGTAGAATCAACAACAGGACTTTGGATGCCCATGTCATCATGCACCTCAAGAGTCCCAAAAGAGTTAGACGTAGAAACAGGTGTACCTGTAGCATTAACACAAGCAGCTTCCGGTGCCTTTGTCTTTGCAACATATACTTGCTTCCTAGGAGCAAATCTAGGACCCTTACCCATATTAATACCACTAGACATCTTCGTACCTTTGGGTTTGGCTTTCCGATTCTGCACCACCTTAAACCCATCATCATGCTCTTCCAACGACGAGGTGGGAGCAGCATCATGATGCTCCTTAGTACTCTTAGGACAACAAGCATTAACATGCCCAAACACTTTGCATTTCGTGCATTGAGGAGGCTTCCATTCATATTCAACCTTGATACTTGCCGTATTAAAACCACTATCGTCCTTTTTAGGGATCGCCATAGTCACCACTCAAAGCATTGTGGAGGCTTCCATTCATATTCAACCTTGATACTTTCATGTGGCTAATTGTTTTTACATATGTTAATTGTTAAGTTATATGTATATTATTTGAGTTCGTTTTAATTTAAAAATAATCTGATCTTAAATTAAAACGAACTCAAATAATATACATATAACTTAACAATTAACATATGTAAAAACAATTAGCCACATGAATAATTTGTTCGATAAAACCCTAATAATCAATTTTAGGTTTAATAATGCATAACCAAGACTTCCACTTGTTTTCACCAAGTACAACGTGAGCCACATACATCGATGAATTGATTGCGTAAGTCTTAGCTAAAACACATACCACATAGCACATAATTGATTCATTAGATATATTGAGGTCTTCCCCAATTTAATATTTATCAAACTAATAAACATGTGTATATCACTTAACAATTATTCAAAACAATAATCGATGGCAAAACATGCATATTCCACCATGGATTCCTCATAACAACTATAATCCAAGATACGTATAATACATGACACATAACAATTATTCATTAAAACCACATAAAATATACATGCAATCTTAGGGTTTCTACAAGTTTTGCAAAAAAAAATTAAAACCTACCATTTCTAGAATAGTTAGATCATTAGGAAACATGTAAACCACCCTCATCTCATATGATCATAATGCTTCTAACTTTCATTTGTTGTAAGCATACTCTCGAAGTAATCCTCCATAGCAAGCTTAGAGATCTTGCATCCTTACCTACTGAAGTGATCACCAATCACAAGATACAAGTACATGAAGATCTTATACAACAAGCTTGGGAAACTTGTCATCTTCATTCATAGAAGACTAATTTTTTTTGGGTTAAAGGCATTCCACCCGGTAAATTATATTACACCAAAAAATCGATAAAGTACAATGGAATGTGGCAGAAGTACCACATTAACCTCAAGCAACGCTTGAACAACCAACTAACACGCTTGTGACAGGCCACTAAGCGTTAGAACTATAAATACATACAATAACCAAAACCCCTACCGGAAACAACCACTTAATTACACACGAATGACCACACATATCCGCCCATCTCTTCGAAGGAGATTGATGAACCAGATGAGCCTGCCTCCTTAAAAACCCTTTCCAAGTAAAAACCCAGAGGGAAAACCTTGGAGTAGGGAAAAAGAGTACATCACTCACCCGCATCTCCAACGAACTCCAACTACCTCCAAAAGCATCAACCAGGGACACAAGACCAGCCTCACGCTCCCAAACCAAGAAATTAAAATCAAGAAATGAACACTCCATTAAGAATGCATAAGAGACATAGGCAACCGCCAAACACGCAATAAATCAAGCACATTTGCCCTCCTTTTGAATCTACATGTAAGAAGCTTCAAACGTACCGTTGATTTAATCACTTCAATCAATTGACTTTCAGACCGACGTTGCTGCTTGAAGATCCTGTTGTTCCTTTCTTGCCAAATAAAATAAGAAGTCGCTGCAAACAAGAGCTTCGAAACAACACTTTTCACAGACCTAGAAGTAGAGATAGGAGTCAACTGTCGCACCACATCCTCTAAGGAATAAGGAATGTCCGTAAGACCAGCAAACACCTTAAAAGAGTCCCAAACCTGAAAGAAAACAAACACTCAAAGAAAAGGTGGTTATGAGAATCCGGTTGAGTCTTGCACAAAAGGCACACAAGAGCGTCTCTCGTGGGATCATTGGATCGAAGCATATCCTGAGTACGAAGCCTCCTTCTCAAAACCAGCCACAAATGAAAGGCATGCCTAGGAATACGGTGCGTGAACCAAACAAGATGAAACCAATCAACAACCTGTCCACGCGGCCGAATACACTCCCACACAGAAGAAACAAAGAAACGCTTGACATGACCATCCCCCGTCTTCCAACCTAAACGATCATCCACATTATCAATTAAATTAAATTAGGAACCGAGTTCCCCACAAATTCGGCCAAGCCCAAGAGTTCCCCAAGATAATGTCCCGAACCAAAGCATTAGAAGAAAAACCCGCCCGGTAAATATCCCGCGAGGATACAATAAGAGAAAGAGGACCAACCGAACACCACTTATCAAACCATGCAGAAGCCTTCAAACCATTCCCAAGATTATACCAAAAAAATTGCCTAACAAGAGGCCTAATCTGAAGAATCTTCCGCCAACTCCAAGACATATTACCACGCCTTGGAACATCCCAAAAATTACGACCACGTAACTTATAAGTATGAATCCATTTCACCCATAAAGAATCCATAGAATTGAACAAACGCCAAATATGAGCAGCAATGAGAGCCGTATTAAATGATTCAAGTCTACGAATCCCAAGCCCGCCCTACTTTTTAGGTAAGCACACAACCTCCCAAGCAACTTTAGATTTACCTATCCGACCATTACCAGAACTCCAAAGGAAACCCCGCATAAGCTGCTCAAGATCTGACACAATACGAACAGGAAGAACAAAAACCGAGGCTCAATAAATGTGCATAGAAGACAGAACTGACTGAATAAGCTGAAGCCGACCAGCAAAGGAGAGGGATTTATCCCTCCAATCATTGATGCGATTAGACAACTTTTCCACCAATTCCTTACAATCTCTAAAGATCAATCTAGTAGTAACCAACGGGCACCCCAAGATACTTCACCGGCAAGATACCCTCAACAAATGGAAGAATCTGTAAAATAGCAAGGTTAACATGATTAAGAACATTACAGAAATAAGCAGTACTCTTAGGTAATCACACCAGCCGAATGAGCATCACCATGAGCAAACAAGAACAAGTCATCAGCAAAACAAAGATTAATAATGTTAAGTTGAGAGCATTTGTGATGAAAAGTGAACATCTCAGAATCCCGGAAGCGACGCCTCAAAATAAGGGTAAGCACCTCCATAACAAGCGTGAAAAGATAAGGCGATAACGGATCTCTTTGCCTTAAACCGTGCTTACCCTTAAAATACCCATGCAAAATGCCGTTCACACTAATAGAAAACGAAGTAGTAGAAACACACTCCATAATGCATGGAACCATACGCGCATGAAACCCAAAACGAACCAAAATACACCTCAAAAATTGCCAATTGACCGTGTCGTACGCCTTCTGAATATCCACCTTAAATGCACACCTAGATGGACCACGATTGAGGTGATAATTGTGTAAGCTCCTGAGTAAGCAGAATGTTATCAGCAATCCATCTTCCAGGAACAAACGCAGACTGATTTGGACTAACCAAAGTACTAAGGCTCTCCTTAATCCGGTTGGCAAGAATCTTTACTAATACACTTGAAAAGCACATTGCAACACGAAATAGGCCTAAAATTAGTAACCCGAGTGGGAGAATTGATCTTAGGCAAAAGGGCTATGGTAGTATGATTAATCAACAACTTACCATTAATAAAAAATTCCTGAACCGCCTTAGTAACATCTTCCGAAATAATATCCCAAGAACCCTTAAAAAATGCAGCCGAATAACCATCAGGACCCGGCGCCTTATGATCTCCCATAGAAAAAATAGCATCTTTGACCTCACGAGACGTAACATCACGAACCATATATAAAGCCACATTTGGATCAAGAGTCGAAGTGAAAAAATCAGAATCATCTAATGGCAAAATAGGCCCCTCTTGACCAAGGAAAGAAGTAAAGTAAGAGACAAAAGCATTAGGAACCTGGTCCTCCACCAATTGCACACCATTACCATTTCAAATAGCATCGATTCGACTCCTAGCTTTCCTACTCTTAACGACCTTATGAAAGTATGCAGAATTCGAGTCACCAACCCGAAGCCATTCAACCTTAGCCTTTTGCTTGAGAAAACATTCTTCTTTCAAAACAGCTTCATTGAAAGCATTAAGATAGCACACTTCCTCCTCACGCAAAACGACGTTATAAGGATCCAAATCAAGGGCACATTGAACCTCATCCAATTCATGACGAAGTTTAGAAACTTTCTTATGAATATTACCCTCATTAAACAAAAGTCTCCGAAAAGGCTTCTTAAGAGATTTCAACTTATTTACCACTTGAAACATGTAAAAGCCACTATACTGCTTACTCCAATATTCCTGAACCTGTAATTTAAACCGAGAATTCTGCACAAGGATATTAGAAAACTTGAAAGGCCTAGGTTTAAACTTAAAAGAAGTAGGAATATTAAGAATAGCAAGAGAGTGATCAGAAATACGGTATGGCTGAAATATAGCATTAGCACCAATAAAAGAATCCATAAAACCAAGATTAGCCCTAATGCGATCAATCTTCTTCAAAGTACCATCCAAACCTTTAGGCTTCTGATTCCATGTAAACTGCAGCCCAGTCTGATTAATGTCCGTCACCTCGATCTCATCCACACACTCCTTAAATTCCCTCATAGCTATATCAATAACCGATGACCCCTCAACCTTATCTTCCAAATTCAGCGCCGAATTGAAACCTCCAAGAGTACACCAAGGACGCATATGAACAACATGCTTGTGGGCACCAAGATTATTCCAAAGAGGTCTCCTATGTGTACTGTTATGAGCATAAACAAAAGAACAAAACACTCATTTTATCCCCTTGAACCGAACAAAAGTGTGAATAACTTGGTCCGTCATACAAATCACATTAAGGTCAACAGCATCCGTATTCCAACCTAAAATGATACAGGACCCTTTATCGCACAAATGACCATTAGAGGTCCAATCCCACCTACGAAAAACCTTAGCACATAAAACTGGCGAGAGTTAGAAATATGAGACTCCAAAATAACACATATAGAAAGATTATTCTCACCAAGAACCTGACGAACCTCCTTTTGTTTAGGGGATTGGTTCATTCCCCTTATATTCCATGAGGCAATACTATACATGAGGAATCGTGTCAGAGGAAGTGCTTGCTTCCTTAAGATTAGTCGTCTTAGAGCTCGCTTTGTCAACCATATCCATAACCTCATCAACTTCACTATCACTATCCAAAGCATGAGAACCCTCATCCTTTTCCGTACTATTAAGAATGTCACTAGACTCGAAAGGATCCTCACCACTAAAAGACGCAAAAGAATTTTTCAATGAAACAATATTAGAAGCTACATTACCTTTACTAGTTGACGCCTTGTAGAAGCACTTTTCGTAGCATAAGCAGGAGCACCAGTGACATTCGTACCCTTTTGACCTTCATTAACCAAATTACTCGAATAATCATCCTTTTTACTTCAATTACCCAAATCGTTAGGAGAAGAAATGGGATTAGTTGAACCATTACGAACATTCGGTTGTGAACTTTCCTTAGAACCACTTGAAGAAGATGGCCCCCCATCTATCACTGTCGCTTTAGGCTCCCATTGATAATGAAAAGCAACCTTCGGTTTTGTAAGCCGAAGACCATCAATATGCTTGTCCTTGTTACCTTGCTTCCCCTTACCCTTACGGTTGTTGACTTCCACAAAACCATCATCAACAGCAACTGGTTTTGCGTTTGTAACAATGTTTTTAGGACAAACATCATCATTATGATCAAAGATCTTGCATGTTTCACATCTTGGTGGCTTCCACTCATATTCGACCTCAACACGCTCCAAAGAATGTCCACTCCCATTAGGAAAAGGAATAGCCACAACTAAAGAATCCAATAACGCATCACACGAAGAAACTTCCACAAAAGCACGAGCATACAAATTTCTACCCCATGACTTGAGACACATGGTGCTAGTATACAAATCCAACATAAGAGGACGACCGATTTGTGTTGTAATCAAACTCAATCCAATCTCCGAATAAGCCACAATTGGCACATTATGTAACTTAACCCATATTGGAACCGACGTTATTTCATCTTTTTTAAGCTTAGAATTTGGAGTCCAAATGGTCAGAATGATAGGAACGAGACGAATTAACCACGGACCAGATTCCAAGACTTGTTCCATACCCTCTTTAGTAGCAAATTGAAACAAAAAGAAACCATTCTTTAGCATAACCCATTCCAACCCAAATTTAGCCCAAGTATTCTTCACATAATTTTCCACAATAGGAAACGCAAGACGCTTCCCAATAAAGTATCCGTAAAGAGTATTAGTAAATCTAGAGGACACCTCATCCACGGCTGCTAACGGGATTGTGACATTCGCTCCTTTAACAAAATCCTCATTACGCATTTCAACCAGGTTAATAGCCTTAGGCGCACTACGAGATTTAAATATAGATGCATATGAGGACTTATGACCCGCATTAAAGTTAATTCCATATTGGTCAGTAGGGACTTGGCTATTTGGACCTTGAGAAGTACCATTAGGTGTACATCCACCTTTACACGTAACAGAAAAAACAGCCCCTTCCATGTTCTTATTACTCGAATTTTCCATGCAATTAACATCAACCTCATGCCCATAGTCACCGACAACAGGTGCATCAAGAGAACCATCCACTTGAGTCATACTACATTCCTCAACAACACACTTAGGGTTAGAAGAATCAGATGTAACAGCAGAAACATTACCTCGTACCATAGGATTAGGGTTTCTTTGGCGGAACAACACGATGAGCTTTCTTGAGAATTGATTTGAGAATAGGCGGCATCCTTCAGCAAACTAGAACCCTTGACACCATGAATCACATTAGAAGAACCGTAATTATCATTGTTATCCATAAGCGCAGAAACATAATCCACACAAAGGCGGTAGAAATAAAACCCTAAAACTCCACACGCATAGCAGAACAGCGGAAAAACGACCAAAACGCAACCCTACAAGGGTTTCTTTACTCCATAAGCAATTAAAGCACTCACATAATGATAATGATAAATAATAAATGCGTTAGACAAGAAAAGAAACGGCCAAAAATCCTAAACAGAATCGAAACCCTAGCAGCAATAAAAACGACACCCAAATAAACAAACAACTAGATGGGAAACAATGAATCCAGAAAAGTTGAAACGTTATATGGGATTAGATCAAGATTACAAAAGGAAAGCGAAAGGGAATAGGGGTTCATGATCACCAGAGGATATTAGGGTTTTTTTTAGGTTCGCTATTTGGTTTTCTACTAAAGTGTGGTTAGCATGATGTAAATAGAAGACTAATTACATCATGGTTTGTGTCCTTGATGTTTAGTTTAGGATTCATATCCATTAGACACATTGTCTTGGATATTGTCTAGTATCATATTCTTGTATCTATGACTAGACTAGATGGTTTATGTGTTTGTGCCATAAAACACAAGGTTTGTTATGTTGGGCCACAAAACATAACGGGTATCATAGAAGTCAAGTCATAAGGCATTAGTGAAGGGTGCCTAGAGATCCAGTCAAAGGCAATAGTGAAAGGTGCCTAAGGTGTACATTTGATATGGTGTGATTCGATGTACAAGATAGATTAGTATTGGGTCCAAGGATGGTGATATCCTTGATGGTGTTGTAATAAGGAGTGGATCTCCTTAGGATTAGGTGTTGTGTGGTGTTGGGTATTAGTTCCTCTATAGTAATGCAACTAGGTGCTTAGCCTAGTACCTAATAAAGGGTAGGAGATATTATGTAGGTGTGGTTCACCTTGGTGTGAAAGAACCCGGTGGTTAGCCTAGCACTGTATAAAGGGTAGGCGACGTTGTGTAGGTGTGGTTCACCTTTGAGTGAAAGAACCCGGTGGTTAGCCTAGTACCAAAAAAAGAGTAGGCGACGTTGTGAAGGCTTCTCCGCCATAAGGAGTTGGTGTAGTGATTACGAACTCTCGAGTAGGTGACTCGGGGAGTGGAGTAGGGCAAGGAAGGTGTCCTTATAGCCGAACCACTATAAATCCTCGTGTTGGTTTGTCTATTGTTAGGAATTAGAAATTCCCAGTATTAAAGAGTCGGTCACCTCAAGTATATGTAATCGTTAGAAAGCTCGTAGTCATAGTAATATTTAGTTAAGTAGTATTTAGTTAAGTAACACCGTGGAGGACGGACGTCTTTACCCACTCAGATGCCCATCCACGTACCGATGTGTGGCGCATTTATGTAAGACTATAAATAATCTCTACCTCCCAAGGTAGAGAGTTGGAGCTCATAATAATATCTTTCACTTTCTCTCACTAAGTTCCCTAAACTCTAACTTTCTCTCTCTAGAATTCCATCTATATGTTACTTTGTGTTATGGTTTGATGTGTATGTGAAAAGTTATATCCAACAATTGGTATCAAGAGCCATGGTTAGATCATATCTTGCACATCTTTGGATTTCTAGTGGTTTTAGGTGGTTTTGAGTTTGAAAAAGTTTAGTGGTTTTTGCATCATTTGATTGATTTCTAGTGTTAAAGTTTGGATTTTGGTAGTACTTTTGTGTTTAGAATCATAACAAGTGTTTAGGTTTTGATCTAGAAGGTTTGAATCATAGTGGTTGGGTTGTTTTTGGATTGAAAAGTGGTGTTTATGTGTTTTTCATGCTAGCTTACTTGTTCACGGAAAAGTTTCTTCAGAGCTTAACTTGCTTCACATTTTTGTAGCGAAGTTACAGTTTGTAGCTAGCTTAATTTACCTAGCGATTTACAAGACAAGTAGTGGACTCTCCACTACTGTAGCTTACTCGTGGTAGCGACTTGGTTCAGAAGGAAGTTCTTTTAGCTTACTTGTATTCCTAGCTTACTTGAGTAGCTTAATTGTCGCCAAAATTTCGCTAGCTTACTTGAGGTTAGCGAAGTTACTACTTAGCGACTTGCATTTGTCTAAATGACTTGGACTCTAGCTTAATTTTGGTGTAGCTTAATTAAGTGTTAGCGACTTGGTGCATTATCCTAGCTTACTTGGGTCCTAGCTTAATTTGGTTCAAGAATTCTTAGCGACTTGTTGACTTTTCCTACAAAACTTCAAACGCTATAACTTTTGATCCGTAATCTCGCTTCCGTTTCTACCCATCAAAACGACCGTGAGAACGAGGAGAATGTCACGCCGAATAAACTAAAGTTATTCTGTAAACCTTCGAGGGCTAAATCCGCTCTGAGCAGAAGTTATTGAGGTTTTTATGTTTTTAGACCTAAATTTCTCGGGAAAATCGTGCATAAACCAATCCAAATCTCAACCAAACAACATCTCTGCTTATCCCACAAACAATCATAAGACCTAACACACAATTGTCTATCATTGTGTCGATCCATCAATCATCTTAACACATTCCATTGGTCATTGCTTAACGGTTTGGTCTTGATTTTAGTAAAAAACTCCTTGAAAGATTCTATTTCTCGGTTTAAATCATAGACTTGTAAAATACCGTGCATTCTACCACATCATGTCTTACTCTTGACCAATCTGATTTGAAGTGCTTAAATTGTATGATGTTGTGGACAATAATGATAATGGATGCTACACTGAACGATTAAAGATGTTTGAATTAAAAAATGAGGATGTGAGATCTTCATGTTCGAAAGTACAATGAGAATGCCACATAAATGGAATGCAAAGACATTGAGCCATATCGCCTACTTCATCATCACCTCATACAAGTTATCCATAGCCGGGGATCGAACATGTAGTGCTCTTTTCCGCCAGGACTTACCTACATTGACAAGAAGCTTCTTTGTTGAACTTAGAACATTTAAAGCTGCAAATTACCAATGAAGAGGTTCAAAAGGATGGTTCGGTGCAACTCTTCAAGTAATCTACAAACAATTTCACCATTCATCGCTGGGGAATATTGATTTACGATCAACACTTGAATTTCCTTCAAAAACATCTGGAATGGAAATTGAGAATTCATTGAACATTTATCCAACTCATGGATAATGTGCAAAAGTACATTGAAGAATCTGCTCAAAAGAATGAAAACGCGTGAATGAGTGTCGTGCGGTTGAAAGATTGTTGTGATAAGTTGGGTAATGTTTACATTGAAGAATCGGTGTTCTTGAATGCGTAATGTCAAGGTGACAACAAAAATTGATGAGTCGGATAATGCAAAAATGGAATCTTCATGCTCAAATTCACAAGAGAGAGGGTGCACGCACACAACACTCGTGCAAGTTAATGCAAAGGAACGCTCCATGGAAGCTTCGAATGCACCCAAGATAGAGATGCACCCGTCCATGTGCCGTGCATGTCAATGCTCGAGTAAGTTGCATGGATGTTTCTACTGTACCTAGTTGTGCATCTTCTACTCAAAATGATGATTATGAACTGCATGAGTACGCATTTGCGTGATTTGTGCTCGATGATTCCCTTACCAGAAGCTTAACATATATAAGGATCAAGCTGCTATTTATGAACAGCGTGCTAAGTTTGAGTTGACCACCCGTGGCGTGAAATGGATGTCCAAATACATACAACTATTAGAAAAAGTAGGTTTAGAGAAGAAGTATTAAAACAAGAGTTAAACTCCTTACAAGAAAAGCTTTCTAAAAGTGCTAAGCAAAAACAAGAACTTCAAGAAAATGTTAAAATGCTTAAGCAAGAATTCAAGGCTAAGGAATCAAAACTTTTGAATGATTTTTCCAATCTAAAAACTTTGAAAAACAAGCTTGAAAATAAGTTGTACGTACAAGGGAATACCATTCAGACTGCTCACATGATCACTAAGCATAGAGTCTTAAGCAATAAGCATAGCATTCCCATTGTTGAGGAACCTAATCCAGAGGTAATTAAAAAGGCTAGAAATGCTCATAAGGTAATCTTATGATGGTAATGAGATCCTTAAGCCTAGACAGAAACCTAGTTCTTGTGAGTGCAATGAGGAAGATAAGAAATCAGATGAAGTCACTAGGGAGAAAATGAATAAGAAGCTAGAAGATCCCGAGTGTAAAAAGAACAAGATAACGATAAAACCCCATGATTACACTAAGGAAAATTGGATATCCTTAAACATGTTTAAGCCTCGGACTCTATTGACCCCTGAACAAGTGTTTCTCGAAAAGGATATGGACTTGCAAAAGGCTGAAAATCTTGTTGAAAAGAATCCCCCTTGTAGGAAATTCCTAAAGCGACTGTGTATCCTCCAAATACACCAATGCATTTAGTTCCTAGAACTATTGCCACTAAGAGCAAGACCTTAATCAGTCCATATGTTATTCTTCAACTATTTACCGATTTTGAGAAAACTTGTAAGAAAAGGATCACACCTAATCTTTGGATAACTGAAGGGGTAAGGGGTTTTGAGCAAATGAAAGAATGTTATTTAACTGAGGTCATGCCTTTCTTTAAACAACTAAAAGATCATTTTGAGAGTCTTAAAAGGGGATAAAATCAGATATTAAAGAAATGGAAAAGGAATTTGATGCAATGGTAGTTGAAGTTAGTGATTATGGCTGCACTAAAATATAATGAGATTGAGAGGAAGAACTTGCATACCTTAAATGAGACTCTTATTCTGAATGTATTGCTCAAGATATTTTTTTCACTGCTTCAAATTGCTCTATTAATGCTTCCAAATTTCATGAACTATCTGTGGCCCTGAAAGTCTCCCATGATCGTGTCATTGAGCTTGAAAAACTAATTCTAAACTAAACGAGAAAATTGAACTGGATGATCACGACAATTTGGTTAAACATTTTTCTAAACTAGAAGTTGAGCATTTTAATTTACAACTCAAATATCAACATCTCAAAGAAAATGTCAAAACTTCAAATATCAAGACATCTTCGGATGCTCCAGAGTTTGATGCAGTTTTTCAAATTAACAAACGTGATGAACGGATTCAAGCTCATTGCAACACGATCAGAAAGTTGAAAGCCCAAATCTCTCAATTAAAGGGTCAAAAGAACAATATGACAGTCTCCCAAATGCCTCCTCCTTTAGATTCTCGAAATTCTCAAACGCTTTCATCTTCAAAACTTAGTTAATGCTTTACAAAAGGAAAACGAAAGTTTTCTAGAAGAAAATGAAAAGGTTAAACGACATTTTAAAGAGTTATATGATTCAATAAAGGTCACCCGTGACCAAAACAACGAAAAAATAACGTCTTTACAAAAGGAAATTGAGAATCTGAGAAGTCGTGGAAATGGGAAAGCGCCACTTGTTTTCAATAAGAATGTTGTCTCAAAATCACCCTTAGATTGCAAATACTGCTGTGGCAGTTAAATATATTCCTCCTCATCTTAGGAATAATGAACATGCTTTTCATGACTATTGTGCTCACCTTAAGGATAGTCTAGAATGTCTCCGTGAGATTGTCGAAGAGGATTTCATTAACAAACCTCTTGATAGTGAAATTAGGTTTGCTTGCCTCCGGGCCAAACGATCTCAAGAGCTGCTTGAATGTGTAATTGCAACATGTCCAAAACCCTTAGGTGAAAAAGGCAAAGCTGCGAAGCCTTGTTCTATGCCTAGTGCCAAGCAGGAAATCCGTTCTATGCCTAAAGCCAAGCATGTGACCCTTGATATGCCTTGTTCCATATCTAAATTCAAGCAAGCAACACCTGCGGATGTGCCTCCTAGAATTTCGAGATCCCAACACTTCTAGACCGAGAATGCAGAAAGTAGTAAAGTCATGTAATGTTCCCATCGTTACTTCTACAGATGTTAAGATTGACACTAAAGTTAGCGGGTCAAAACCTAGAAGCTATGCAAAGAAGGATAGGATTTACGAAACTAAAAGTGTTCATGTTAAGGAAGTGAAAGAACACCATAGGGACAAGAAGTTTGATTTGAACAAAAGAATCGTGTTAGTTCTAGTATTAGCTCCAAGCTTACTAAAATTAATTCGAGGCCTTATCTTTATGCAAAAACATGCAAAAATGTTTAATTTACGGTAATCATGATAAATGTGATGTGTTATTTCGAGGTCTAAGATTCATAACCCGATTAAGAAAGTTTGGAGGCGAAGCAGATTAAGCAATCACGGAAACCTACAGGGAAGGTTTTTACCAATGTAGGATTTCGGAAGCCAATTCGAATATTCACGAATGGCAAACCTTGCCCCTTAACTAGATCCACTATGCCTAGAGTAGTGCATCGTAAGGTTTGGAAGCCAGCTGGTAGAATAATCCCATTAAGCACAAAATGTCCCTCGACTAAGTATGATGCTTCTACTAGTTTAGCTCCTAGTGACAATGACATTGCACCTAGGGTTTCTGGCACGATTCAAAGATTGTTTGTACTAACCAAAAGGACCCCATGAGCACGTGGGGATCCAATGTTTCAATTCTATGTCTTCGTCACATTATCCAAAGCAGTCGTACAAGTCGCCCCTTGGTATTTGGATTGGGGCTCTAAACATATAACGGGCTCTAAACAATGCGTCTGTTCACATCGGTGCCTCGTTCTTCATCATTATGGCCTCGTCTCACATCGCCATTCGGGCCTCGTTCTTCATCATTATGGTGTCGTGCAGATAACACTTCAGGCCCGTTCTTCAAAGAAAAGAAAAGTGTAGCGCTTCTCAGCGCTTTATCTTCGACTAAAGAAATTCTCTCATGAATGGCCATACTCATCTACATTCTTCATCAACAAGCTTCATGTTTTCCACGCTCATTCAGTCATCAAGTGGATCTACGTTCATTGATGTATTCTCTTATTCTCTTGTTAAATCAAAAATGGCAACTTCGGATGCAATTTTTGAGGGGGAGAAGTGTGAATATACTAAATGATGATGGATGTTTGAATAATGGTTATACGACTTAAAGTTTGATGACTCTCACTCACTAAGGATAAATGGGATTTATGAAAAGAGTGAATATACTAAATGATGATGGATGTTTGAATAATGGTTATACGACTTAAAGTTTAATGACTCTCCTCCAACGCCTAATGTTTCACTCACTAAGGATAAATGGGATTTATTGTTTGGGATTCATTGGTTCAAGATATGTTTGATGAGTATTTACAACCGCTAGCTAATATTTGATGATCATCAAAGAATATGTGATTCATGAGTTCAAGATATGTTTGATGATCATCAAAGAAGTACAACTCAGACTACTCAAAAAATCCCAATCTCCAGTTATTCCTCAAGGCGTTGATAATGATTATCATAATATTGCAGTTGCACTCATGAATAATGATCCGCTCTTTGGTATTCCTTTGCCAAATCTTCACGGATTATTGTGCATGAATAATGATCCACTCTTTGGTATTCCTTTGCCAAATCTTCATGGATTATTATTCCTCTCATCGTGCATGCTATAAATCAACCACATGAACTTCAAGGAAAATGTCTACCCCATCCGCTCGAAGTTATTGGTGTATCCTCCATATCAGTCTCTACATGAATACTTTTAGGAAGAATACATTGATGTTGAGGCATCATTTGTTCCGTTCATTCGGTGGGTGAATGTACATCCGGTTGTATGTTTATTCACATGTTGGGCATTTGACACAAGTTTATTACTTCGAAGTTACTCTTTTATCACTTATTTGAGGTTGAAGTTGATGTTCACAAAGGCGTGATCTTATTTGATAACTTGCTCGAGCTTAAGAATTAGAGTTGAAGTCTTGGGTTATCTAGTTACCAGTGATGAGGTGGATGGTTGAAGACCGGTTAACTATCACTATTAGGAGTTACGTTGTTTTACTCTGTCACGCCATATATTACGTTGTGGATAATCACAAGAGGTGTTAATGTCTCATACTTTAATTGAGTATTGAGTACTTAAGAGATTTGCTTGGTGCATAAATTCTCGACAGCGTTCTTCCATCTTTAAGTGCAAGCTTAAGACACAAATACGGGGAATTCGACTTCAGTTTCAAGTTTGGTATATTGGGTTTTCTTCAACAGTGGTCACTTCAAATTGTCTACATATGGGTTGATAAAGATAGTCGGAGAGAGTTTATGTAGCAGTTGATTCTCACAGGATTCATTTGGGCTATTTGAGTTCTTCTCACAAGATTTCAAGTTTATGGATATATTATGTTTTCTTGATTCGAGGTATCAAAACCATTTGGGGGAAGGATATATTATTCCAACTATTTGGGGAAGTGGTCTCTGGAGACCTTTGGTTTATGTTACTGGTTCATTTGGAAGAAATGTGAGAAGAATATTTGGAACATGAGATGATCACGCCTATCGACATCTTATAAACGGTTTATGATAAAGTGCTTTCGGTTATATGCACAACATGTTCACTTGATCGAGCTAATTCAGTTATTTCAGAGTTGACATCCACGGAGATGATTAGTGACTCAACATGTTACATGGATGTCATCGTCTCTACTCTTGTTGGGTACATGTGTACATTATGTGCTTATTGGTTATATGTTATATAACTGGAATGCACTTGGTAAAATGAAGATGTTGATATATTGTTCCCTAAATAGACAACTGGTCAATCTTGAAGAGTAAGGTGTACATCGGGGATGCACAACAGGTTCATGTGATCGGTCGTAATCGGTTAATCGGATTTGATAACCATGAGACGATCAATGTTTCAACTTGTTACTTGCCGGTGTTCTCGTGTTCTTCGAGTGCCGAGCTTCAATCAATGAGACCGCTTTGTATTCAACTATACTTCTTAGGGAAATGGTCTTTATTCGATGTTTGTCGGTTTGGGGGAAAGCTATCAAAGATTCAAATTGAGAAGGCTCATGTCCAGACGATTTTCTTAGAAGCCTCGAATGCTTTGGTGGCTAAAGTTTAAGAGATGTTGATTCCTTTCTTCTACAGCGTCTGAATCGATATCTTTATCTCGGTACTCATTTCATCATTCTCTTAAACTAATTTATCTCTTGTAAACATTTATTCGAAAAACAAAATACAAAATTATAAAACCTTCAAAAATCAAATAGAAAAAAATAAAACTGTCAAAATCCATAAAAATTTGAAAAATTCAAAAAATCTTCAAAAAAAATATTGTCTTTTTGTCATGTTTCTCTCGATTCGATAATATCTACGGTCTTGATGTTGTCATTCAAAGAATGACACGGGACTTTAGATGTTGTTCAAATTTTATAAAAATCAAAAATCAAAAATTATTTTTGGGAGAAAGAAAAAAATGGTTTATTGTCATTTTCAATAACCCGGTTTTAAAAGAAAAACGAGCCATGTTTTACCATGTTTTCAAATTCCATGCTCGATTCTATAACATTTATCTGCGAAAACTAAATGCTTTGAAAAATAACTCGGTCTCTATTTTTGATAATCATCGGGACTTATCTGTCAAAATCTCTATCGCTCAATCAACAACCTATGTCATTGATTGAGGGGAGAATGATTTCAATTAAATTAAAAAGTTATTTGGCATTAAATTGTTTTCAAAAGATGTACATGCATGTTTAACCAATGGAGTTTAAAATCTCAACATCAGATCCTTATCGGTTAAAACGCTTTCATAATCAAGTCACAATTCTCCTTAAAAGCTTTCAAAATCAATTTAAATCTACTGAGAGATTACAAATCTCAAATGTTTTGATAATTGTGATCGGGGGAGAAGTTGTGATTTAAATAGGATTTAAACCGATAATTCGATAAATGGTTTCTTAAGTGATTAGCATGTTTGCCTCCCCGTAAGTGACAAGCGATTTCAAATTTTCCATGCACACATTGAGGGGGAGCATCTATATTAAACCACAATGATTTGAAACGTGATCACTTATCTCAATGTCTGAGGTTCCCTCTAGTATGTGCAAAACTCTTTTCAAATCTCGAGGCACATATTGAGGGGAGCAAAATCATGAAAACCTCATCCTTCCCCAAAATGCTTTATCTACTTGATTCGATTAGGGAAGTGATGTTGATATCTTTTAGAAAATGGTAATCAAAGAAGTTAATTCTTTCTCTTGCCTCCGTGTGCAAAACATTTTCAAATACTTGATGCACATGTTGAGGGGAGTTCTCGTTCTAAAAATATCAAAACAATTCAGGTACAAAATGCTTTGATAATATATCACAAGTATCTGAATTGACTTTCAAATGGTTTTCAATTGGATCCAATGGCGGATGAACAATACCAAATAGCCCGACCAACCTTACTTTATGTACGGTGATATAAGGATGATAAGGTTAGGTATTGGTTCCCATGATCCGCCAGAACCGGAGGGATCTACCCAGGGACAATCCACTAGTTAGTGTAGAAGTCCTAGGTATGATGATAAAAGGAGAAAAATGAGATATGGGAAGAGTGCGGACTAAGACTGAGCTAGTCCTGGAATAAACCCAACAAAGTTCTAGTTATGAAGTCTCGGTAAGCACTGAAGGGGTTGAAGAATTAAAAAAAATTGAATGAGAATAGGGTGAAAACAAATAGCCCTCCATTTATTCAACCTTAGGGCAGAAACCGGGTTCAATTCATATGCTACTGATGGTAACATCGGTATTGAAGACAAGACGTCATGGACCTAGTGACGCACTGCACTACAACTTCCCAAACCACTCAAGTTCCTCTTAAAAGGACTTGTTTCATTCTCACGGGGAACCGACATTATCTATCGACTTTCTCTTAGAGATTATTGATATTGAAGGAGGAGACCCTCTCCCTAGTCTCCGATATAGGATCCAAATATGCACAAATTAAGTCTAGAGCCACGAGATCATCAATAAATCTCATTAGGACACTTTCAATGAAGACTCTCTGTTTCACACAATGTGGAAAGAGAGATTATATCTTGAGTCCTACGCATTATCCTTGTGGTATTGCCAGAACATCTGAGTGATATGCAAACATACTCACAATGAAGATGGAAAGCCTTCGGGAGCCAACATCTAACAAGCTCCTGGTAGGTGGCATGTGAGATCTATTATACAGATCAACCATGTGACAAGCGAACGAAACAATGGGGCGATTCAGTCTTTTGAATCAATCACGGTTCAGGTTATGGATTGACGGATACCTTTGAAAAACCGGTCTTTGTGCTTTAAAACTCTTTTCATTAGCATGTCGACTGTGTACTAATTTTTCAAATCAAAGGTGTTTTATGATTGATAATTGATTTTCATTAAAACCTTCGTTATATTGCAAAAACAATTTCTATTGAGCAATACACGATTGTTTTCAAATTTCTTTTAATCAATCGATTGGACGTAAATTATTTGGTTCACTCACTCCGTGTTGTCTTCTTTGAGACGTTCGGTTTGAGAACAGCTAGAGCATTGCGAAACCCTGTCAAGGAAATTCTTGAATTATACGATCCAGGCGATACTTGTACGATCAACGGGAACCGTGGGCCGTGTACCTCAATTCATCGAAAGTGATCAAAGACACTTTTGTGCGCTTTATTGCTAACTGTCTTATGCGGGTACACCCGACGCGTTGCGGTGATCGAATGAAGCGGTCAATACATAGCCGCATGCTCACCTAACACATTCATCTCAAAAGAAATCATGATTAGTGCATCAATGACTCGATATTTTTACTCCATGCTTCGCTGCCGCCAATATCATGAATCAACAAATGCTTCCGCTACTCTGATGAGAATATATCATGATCCAGAATGTGAGCATGTCGGTCCGAATGTCACAACATCACATAATACCAACACCACAATGGATGTATCGAGATTTTCTACTAGTGATGATCTCAAAAGCTGGCTCAACATTATTATCACGTGGATCAGTAAAGACCTCCACTTGGATTAACCAAACATGCAATGAGTGGAATCAATGACTACGAGCTTGAACAAAGTACTACATCATGAATGCAAGATCAATTGTTAATGTAATATCTGATTGTATTCAATGTCATTTTAGTATATGTTTGAGGTGACCTCCCTAGGGGAGATTGTTAGAATTAGAAATTCCCAAGTATTAAAGAGTCGGTCACCTCAAGTATATGTAATCGTTAGAAAGCTCGTAGTCATAGTAATATTTAGTTAAGTAGTATTTAGTTAAGTAACACCGTGGAGGACGGACGGGTCTTTACCCACTGTATGCCTGATCCACAGCCCGATGTGTGGCGATTTATGTAAGACTATAAATACTCTCTACCTCCCAAGGTAGAGAGTTGGAGCTCATAATAATATCTTTCACTTTCTCTCACTAAGTTCCCTAAACCTCTAACTTTCTCTCTCTAGGATTCCATCTATATGTTACTTTGTGTTATGGTTTGATGTGTATGTGAAAAGTTATATCCAACATCTATCCTTTTACTTATCGCTTTACGTTTATTCTTGCATTACATTGTGGTTGATGTCTATGTTTGTGATACATACTTGGTCTTTCATATAGTCATAAACTATATTTAACACTTTACATATTATGACACGCTTGATCAAGAAAAAGCAACCGGACTAATAATGGTGAAACTTGATTTATAATGAACCATTAATCTTGCGGAATCTTATGTGATATTAAGAGGTTAGCCTTACATGCCGTAATGCGTTAAATGCATCCTCGCGTCGAGATTAGAAAATGCAATGGTTTATACTATATTTGATACAAAAGTTTTAAGTTTGAAACGGAAACGTATTCACCCCCACGTTTTCACAAGGTTCAAATTTTTTAACATTCTTTGTATACAAATTACTATGGATTTGATCTAAATTTCTCAGCGCCCATTTCGTTTGAAGCATGTAGAGACATTTGTTTGAAAGATTGTCGTTGTAAAGCATTTAGTTTTAGGAAAATAGGTGAAGGTGTTTGCTTTGCTAAGAGTGCTCTCTTTAATGGCTACCATTATCCTCATATCTTAAGAACCATGTACTCTAAAAGTACCAGTAGGCATGGAATCGCAAAAGATGCCTCAATCCTTGCTGGTTCAAAGCTTAGGCCACATGTACATATGTCACGATTATGGTAGGTTCTCTGTTTATGTATGAATCAACTAAGATGAAGGTGAAATGTGTTTATCTTTACTCATTTTACTCAGCTATTGGTGTGCTTGAAGCCTTTGTTATATTGTTAGGCTGGTCGCTATTCTATGGAAAAAAATGAGTTATTAGCCATCTTAGAAGATGGGTACCGTATGATATCTACTCAAATTATGGGTTTTAGGTATCAAGAACTTAGGAAGGCAAGACAAAACTTTAAGGTGGAAATAGGGTGAGGTGGCTCAGGTGTACGTTGTGTACAAAAAGATGAAAGGGTGGTGGCTGTGAAAAATTGGGAATCTGAGTGAAGGTAGAGAATATTAAATTGGTAGGAGGTCGCACGATAGGTAAAATCAATCACATGAATCTTATGCGAATGTGGTCATTCTGCTCACAAGAACAACATGTTTTCCGCTTTACCATATGCCTGTGCTCGAATGTGGTAATTCTGCTCACAAGAACTACATGTTTTCCGCTTTACCATATGCTGCTTCAGTATTTCTATGTCGAGAAAATCTTGAAACTCAACCTAAAGTCACTAATGTTTTTCATCCATCAATTGATAAGTGTTATAATTTTATTGATAGTAATTTAACTATCACATAGTATGTTGATCCTTTGAGCACCACATATTTGGCAGGTTAACTCACTAGAAAATTAACCCTCATGTATATTTACAAAATTCAGGTTATATGCTAGTATATCATAGGGCATTTTAATTCGTGTTCTCAACATAACACAGAAAAGAAATCCTTCGGTTCCTATATAATGATCGGTACTAACGTAATATGTAATGATCTGAATTTTATGAATTACAAGACACATACACATTCAATAACTTTTGACCTATTAATGGTAATAAAACAAGTTATTTTTTGGTTATTGCAACTTCAAACATAAAATCACACCCAAACGTTATCTCCTATAATCAGTCTTATTACAGCTGATTATATTAATCTTATTATTGCGGTGACACATTTTCAACGATCAAACTCGATAGGCAACTTAACTCTCATGATCAGCTTGACTCTGTCCTGGAAAATTTCACATTAGGGTTCTTTGATGATGGTCGTTACTTTGGAATTTGGTACACCAATGATGCTGAATCCCATAAAGTATGGGTTGCCAATCCTAACAACCTAATCATATCCACCTCGGGCGAGCATGCTCTCTCCATTGACCACAACACACGAAACTTGATCATCACTGACGGAAGCAGAACTCTCATGACTATTACTAACATTGACGCTGGTCCAAATCGAAACATGACTGCAACCATCGAAGACGATGGCAATTTCCAACTGATTAAGGGAATTGGCAACATAGTTTTGTGGCAGAGTTTTGATCACCCGACGAACGTGCTTTTATGATGAATGTGCTTTTACGGGGAATGAAGTTGGGTTTAATATGTCAATGGGGAAAAATTAGCCTGACTTGCACCTTTCTTGCTTAAATGAACTTAAATGTTGTAATAACTTCTTGCAAATATGGATAGATAGTGATTAATGTGCTTAACATTGTAACAGCAAGCTGAATTTGTGTCGCATCCATTCCAATTTGGACCTAAACAAAAAAAAACTAATGAGTAACAAATATGCAGCTACATTCATGTTGCAGGTATTATGTCATTCCATATCTTAAGTTTGGCTTCTCTATAAACTACATATATGCGAATCGAATGAAGATTTTCTGATTTAATCTTTTGTTTTTGGTCCTTAGCAGGGGTATTTAGATGCAGTGAATAAAGCCAAGAAGTAGCGGGGAACTTACCCTAAGCCTTTTTAAGCTTTGAGTGGTAAAATGGCAATATCATTATAGTGTTATGTAGTTTTAGTATTGTTGAATTTCTAACTATTGACACATATTCTAAGGTATATGTATGGTGTCATCTAACTTGACTACTACATGTATTATTCAAATGCCAAAGATTTATCCAATGTCACCAATATAGCTGTAATGCCACTGTTTGTGCTTCTGATCTCAACACGGGTAAGCTTTATATCTTTATCTCTCAACTTTAAGTATACATTTCTATCACTTTAAATAACGAAATCTTTGTCGTTTATAGGTTGCCGAAAGAGCTTCGGTGGTTGGTGGGGACGGTGGATCAGGAGCTCCACCCAATAGTGCTTGCGGTGCATTTAATATCGATCAATATTGTTGTAGTGGGCAATATGCAAATCCTACCGAGTGCTGGAAGTAATATTCGAGGAGATAGCCTGATGGTGTTCTTGCTAAACACGGCATATCAAGGTAATCAAACGTAGTACCACTATCACAACACCGCTAAGTATGTTTTAAACAGTACCACCGAGTTAGCCATTTGGTGTAACTGTGTTTGCATAATGTTATTATTTATTATTTATTTTTTATTATTATTTTTTTATTTAATTTATTTATTTATTTATTTTTTTGGGACCTTGGTTTGCAACCTTTTGGCCTTTTCGAAGGTACTCCAATGTTTTTTATTTGTTCCTTACATGATATTAGGATTACAAGTTTTATGCAAGAGATTTGCTTAAATGAACATACTTGCTGTAATAACTTCTTGCAAGTAATTTTGTTTGTGTAAGCTATTCAGATTTATATGCAGCGTAGCTACAAAATTTATTTTGTAAAATATATCTTGCGCGTAGTTCATTTTGGTAAGTACTAACATAAAAGTTCATTCAACAAATTTTCTCTTTTTTTTTACGTATGGTGTTTGCTTTAATAAATGCTTTTTTTGGTTGTCGTGTAGGCGAGACGGGTATTTCTGATTATCAAGAGACCTGCAGCCCTCACGTTCCTCGGTCGGTGGATGTCGCTAAAACCAATTACACTAGATTGTTTGACATTGATGTACACGGTGAGCATACACTTACGATTGCCTTTATAGTGTCTGTTTCGGAATATGGTTTTATGAGGTGTTGGGAGAATCCATTCCGTTTACTATTTTTAAAATCATTAATTACCGATTCGCGGCGGCATGTTTAAAAGGATCTACCAATGTGTTGTACGATTGTTGCACCTACTCATATCTATGTTGATCGATCGAACTTTTTATTTGGCGGGATAGGAACCGAACATGAAAAGTTGGATTTGATCTTAAAACGTTGCATCCTATGACATATGAAGAAGTTGCTCATGGTCTCAATAGGCTCATGTAATCAATAAACTGCAATTACATGTTTTTAGTCTAATGGCAGACAAGTGACAACTTTTTTACGATCCAAGTTACATGTAATTAAAATACGGTCCTGCGTGAGCCAAATGTGCAAAAGATGGGAGCACTCATGTGAGACTTGCAGCCGAAAGATTTGCTCCGCATACACTTCCGTTAACTAAAGGTATGTTGTTTTATATTATGTCGAAGTGGAAAAATGAATGGGATGTGTAGTTGTGCAACGGTTTAACGAAATGGGTTAGAAACTTTTCTGTTCATTTTATGGGGTGTATGGATTTAGCTTATTTGGCTCACTTTTTTGACTTATGAGCTTATGTCTTATGAATTCATAAGCCTATGTTAATAAGCTCATTTAGCTGAAAATAATGACTTATTAGCTTTTTCAAATTCAAAGCTAATGAAAAATACTATAAGTGTCGTGTCCAAAACTAATATAAGTTAGTGCAAAAATGTTAACAACGATGGCGGCAAGTGAAAGTTTAGTTAATTTATACGGGGAGGTTAATAGTTTGATACAGCAGGTGCCGGGTGATTATGGTTTAGAAGTGTCAATATCTTATTTCATAAGATGGAGTGATCTATATTTGCTAACATATGGTATCTTGCAACATCAGCATGATCAAAACATAGGTGCACGGTTGGCCGCAACATTGTTGATGAGTGTCTAAATACTCATCATTTTTGTACCATCTAAACTGCAAAAACATCTGAAAACACTCAGAAATGCATCAAAATGATGAAAATATCACAAATAAGTGTTTTATGTGTTTTAAATGCAAAAATATCAAAATCAGATGAAAAACGTACCAAGTTTGCATAATTGGCAGTTTTAGTCCCCCAAGTTTCAAAAGTTGTCAAATCTAGTCCCAGTAATTCAAAAACTTGTAAAATGTTATTTAAGGTCCATAAGATTCAAAAGTTGTCAAAATAAACCCTTCAAAGTTTAAAATTTACAAAATGACAACTTTGGTCCCTCAACTTTGAAAAATGTCAAAAATAGTCCTTGGTGAATTTAAAAATGGAAATTTATCAAAAATAAACCTTGTACTATTCATAAATGACAAAATTGGTCCTTATAGTGAACTTTTGGAAAATTACATGTTTGGTCCCTCAAGTTTCAAACTTGACAGTTTTGGTCCTTGGACATTTAAAAATGGAAAACAATTATCATTGGTCCTTGTATTATTCATATATGGCAGTTTTGGTCCTTGTGTGAATTTTGGAAGATTGGCAATATCAGCCCCTTAACTTTGTTGGAATTACACAAAAGGTCCTTGTGATTATTAAGCTACAAACCAAACGGATCCTTTATATTATCCAAGCCCAAAACACAAACCAAAATACTGCTGGCCCAAATATAAAACCCGGCCCAATATTTAAAATGAAAAAAAACCGCCATCACTGTAGCCCCTTCTCTCTCACCCCTGCATACCTGAAACCAGGTGGTTTCACCACCTCACTTCCACTTTCCACCTTTCAATCTTATCTCCACCACCTGTCTAACCACTCTTAACACCTCCACATCCCACCAAAATGCATTAATTGATAAAACCTGTCAAATGACTTTTTGGCGCCAATTTTCAAATCAATGGCTGAGATATGTTACAGAGATCCAATGGTGGTGGGAATATCTCAGAAGCTTATGAGGAGTCTCAAAATGCTATAAAGAGAGAAGGAAAAGCAGTGGAGAAAGATAGTAGAGTAAAATTAGTCTAGGTAGTGTCGTATTAGTTAATTTTACTTTTCCAGTATAATTTAAAGCTTTCAAGTACTGTTTTAAGTATTCACAGTGTACAATAACTCTTTTGCAGTTATCAATTTCAGTTTTAATGCAAGTTTTCAGTTTATGCAAAATCTTACTTTTGTTCAAAAATCTCAAAATGATCAAATGTTGTTAGCAGTTGTTGTTAAGGACTGAGTAAACCCACATAAGCTCCTAGAAAGCTTATTTAAGCTTTTAGAAACTTTTAAAATCAGTCTAGTACCAAAAAGCAAAAATACAACAAAAATACCAATAAATTAGTTAAAAATAAAAATCTATGGAAATGATCAAGAAACTGGTGCATAGCTGGTCTTTGGATTGCTTATTGGTATAGAGCTTCTTGGGAAGCTATAGGTGTGATCTCAGACCTTGGTTCTATGTCCGTACTTGAACTCGGTTTGTAAGTTATTTTCTAAAAAATTGCATTTCATAATTTTTTTGTTTAAGGTATGATAATTCTAGTCTATCTTGTCTTATTAAAGCTAATGTAAGTTAATAAATAGCTTTTTTAGTTTAAAAAACTTGTTTTAGTATTAAAAGCTCCAAATCAGTCCTCATAAGGGGTGTTTGGATTTGCTAAGTTATCTGTGATAAAGGCCAGTAGTGTTATTATTAGTTATTGTTATAAGTCACAATAGGATCTAATTACTCAGTTCAACATTAAAATACAGTCCTTGTTTCATATAAAGTCAAAATTAGTTTTAATTTTACCTTATTTATTAACTGTTAAGATTTAGGATTACTAATGTCATCACAGTGTTAGATAACTTGATATTATAGCTTAAGTTCATCTTATTGTAACTTATTACATCATATTTAGTCCTTAAGATAGATCACAAGTTCATATAAGTCAAAACTGCTTAATATCTTAAAAAGTCAAAAATTTTCCTAATAGCAGTTTTTGAATAAAATTTAGAATTTCAGTATGTGCTCAATATTTAGAATTAGCCTTCATGCTTTTGGGATAGTAATATTTAGTTGCTTAACTAAATTAGAAAAATATAAGTTTACTTTTAACTAGCTTATTAACTGCTTATTCTTAGCTTTCTTTTAAGACCCTTTTTCAAAATGTGCCCTGTGCACAGTTGTGGTACCCCATTTCACAAGCTCTTAGAGAGCTTATTCATGGCCTCTAGCTTATGTGTTTTAGCTTTTTGAGAAGCTCATCTAGCTGACTCAAGGCTCCAAGATTTATTTTTCCATTTGTAGCTTATTTAATAAGCCTGCAATAGCTTTTTATATTTGTCCATTTCATCTAGTCCACTGAGCATTCAGTGTTTTCCACTTTTTAATAAGCTTCTCAAAAGCTCTCCAGTGAACAAAACAGTGAGAATTTTAGTTTTTTGGATAGCTTATTTGGTCAACTTGTTAGTACAAGTGTTTATTTTTAATTCCTAGCTTATCTTAGTGCTTAAAAAGTAGCTTAAAGATACCTAGTAAACAAAGAAGTGCCCTGTTAAACAGTTAAGCTTTAGCTTATTTAGTGATTGTTTAGTGCTTATTTACAAATCATTGTGCTTATTCAGAGAAAAATCTAGCTTATTAACAGTAATATAGCTTATATCTTATTAGCTTTTGCTTATTTTTAGCTTAATAACCATTTAGCTAACACTTGTGCTTATTTTCCATTTTCTTATTCCTTTGTTGAGATAAATAAGCTATTTACGAGCTTATCGTGCTTTTCATAAAAGTGGTAGTTGTAAAATTGCTTATTTTCTTGTGCTTAATAAGTTTCAAAGTAAAATCCAAAAATAAAATGTTTTGCAAAAGGTGGGGAGGCGGGCTCGAACGAGACCTCCCACCTTTGAGAGCGTTAGTGTGTACACGGATACCAGTTGCCCTTGGGTCTTTGACTGGTTATCTTGTGCACAATTTAATACATAACACCTTGTTAGTCCATTAAGCTTATACGAGTATTTAAGCTTATTTCTAGCTTATTTGAACTAGCTTTTTCATCCTTTTTATTTTTCTTTAGTTTGTATTAGTATTAAGTATTTTATAAAAAAGTTTCAGATTTTTCTAAATAGTTTTAGTATTTTTAAACATTTAATTAGTGTAAAATCTTATTTAATTCATAATAAAAAATATAAAAGTCAAAAAATTATAAATCTTTTTTCTAAAATTTTCTTTTATCATATAATATGTAATAAAATTGTTTTTACACTTGTAGGACTTTTATTTCACAAATTCTACGTTTTTGCTTGCGCACTCGCGTAATTTTTATAAATAACTTACGTTTTCATTTTAAGTTACGTTTTTAGGTAATTTAAGTTTAAGTTTTAATTAAAATAGTTTATTTAAGTCATTTTGTTTTATAAAATCACAAAAACATCATTGTAAAAATAGTGATAGCGTTTATTTAATATATTTTAACTTTTTAATTTTCTTTAATTTGCATTTAAGTCGCTGTAATTTATTAATCTTTTCTTTAGGTATAAATAAACTCAAAATCCTTACTGATCACTATCCTTAGTGATTATTCGACATCTGAAGTTGTTTAACACCAATTCATCCTCCGTGGGACTTAACGACCCAGGAATCCACTATATTCCTTTGATCTTCATTGTATTGGTTTCTGAGCAGTTTTAAGTTTATTACGGTTAGCCATTCACAAGTGGCTAGCTTGAGTAATTAAACTTGACGGTTCGGGACCAATCAAATTTTGGCGCCGCTGCCGGGGAGGCTGTAAGCGTGTTTTAAGCAGTTTTCAGACCCGTGCTTGCACATATACCATCGTTTGTAAACAGTTTTCTGTAAAGTTAATCAAAATCAAAAATTTTATTAACACTTTTCCTGAAGTGTTAACAACACCAAAAATATTTTCATTCTTTGTTTTTACAACATGTTTTTCAAAAATACCAAAAATATTCCTCTTTATCCTCTTACCCTTTTGATTCTTCATTTCTTACCCTCTAGAACCATTTGATTCTTTCTATGTCTTATCCTCACCCTCTTGGTTGTCAATGGTGTGGTGGTCCTTATAATGGTGGCAATTGCCCCAGTTGTAGCATGGTGGAGTCGGAAAGCGGGTCTGTCTATAACCAGGATCCCTATTCCTACCATAACACAACTGATTTATTCCATCAGCTATCACACTGTGAGACTCAATAGTTTTACTATTGTGAGTACTGTGGTGGTTCACACTCCAGTTCTGATTGTCAATCGGGAAACACGCTTGTCTATGAGCAGGTTCCTCATAACAATTATGACTACAACACATATGACTCACAGCCACATCAGTTTTACTGTTGTGAGTATTGTGGAGGTCCTCACTCTAGCTCGGATTGTCAAACAGGGAATCCAATTCCTTGTAACAATTACGACTATTCGTTTCAAGACCAACCTCCACAGTACCAAATGATTCAAGCGACTCCTCATGAAACTACGACAGACCTTCTACTGAAGACTCTGGAGTTATTAAAAGAACTTAAGGAGGAGTCGGCTATGTCATTACAAAACTCTCATGAGAAATCCATGGAAGTTTTGTTAGCCGAAGAGCGGGCTGCTAAAATAAATTCCCAAATTGCCTTTAAAAAATCTATTAGGGAATCAATTGCAAAAGAAAAAGCAGCCAGATCTAGCTCTCAATTTCGTTTCATTCCTGATGACAGTGATGATGAGGATACACTTGAAGATTCATCAAGTTCATCAGTAGATATTCCAGCAGTTGAGATTCATTCTCAAGCAACTGCTATCACACCCGATATTCCCACTCACTCTCTAAACATGGGGGACGAGCATCTTGACACTGTTTCTGAAAAGGAATTGGACGAATTCATAAAGTCTAGTGTTGAGAACCTTGTCCCAATCCCGAGAGAGTCACAGGGAATTCTTGATCATGTGTGTGATATCCCTCCTCCTCTTGTCTTCCAAAATGATCATATTGAGATGTTCTCTGATTCTGATGAGGACTATTCTTTATCTTGTGGAGACATAAGTTATGTGGGGAATTACCTTCTGAGCCTATCAGCTTAGGAGAAGAGAATGATGAAGAAATAATCCAAGACGAAGCTCTTCGTCTTACATTATTGAATGTTAATCTTCTCAATTCTAGAATCGAGGCTTTTAATGAAAAGCCTACTTCATATCCTATCCCCTTTGAGGATAGTGAACTTTTGTTCAATGATTCTATTCCCGAATTGCAAACGTTCCGAATTGCAAACGTTCCATTTAATTCGGGGTCGAGTCAAGCTAGCGACTCGGTAATAAAAAACAAGTAGTGCAACATGGGTTTTCACCCATGTGTACCACCCTAGTGTGGGGGAGATACCCCACATGTTGTTTATAGATCTAAAAAATGAATGAAAATTGTAAATATTAAAAAAGAGAGAATAATTGTTGTGTTTCTACACTTGGCTAATAATGTTATCTTTTTACGTTCTAAGTTTCGACATAACAGCCGGTACTTTGAATATTGAGGACAATATTCATTTCTAAGTGTGGGGGGGAAATTCTGGCGAATTTGATCATAAATGTACCCTTTTAGTCCCTTTTTCCCCAAAAATGGCCAAATTTTAAAATTTTTTATTTAGTGGAAGTACTATGTATTAAACACAACAAATGGTAATCAGTCCACCATGTCTAACCCACATAAGGATTGGCTAATCCAGGAGCAAATGGCTCTTGGTAAAGATATCTCAAATCCGTTTATGGCTTGCAATTTGCCCAAAATTGTATGGTGTTCAGCTCACCATATCTTTAATTAGTGAAAAGTTGGCTAGCCCGCAAGTTTATGGCTTGTGGTAAAGGCAGTGGAAAAACCATAATTGGTAATCGACTCACCAAAGATAATATTGATAATTTATCTAAGAGTTGGCTAGTCCAGAAGCAAACGGCTTCTGGTAAAGACAAATCAAAACCGTTGAAAGCTGGTGATTTGCTCAAAATCATTTGGTCATCATTGTACCAAAGTTCTTACTTGAACTGAAACAATTGGCTACTCCAGAAGTAATGGCTTTTGGTAAAGAGATAAAATCCATTAACTTTTCATAAAACATTGCTAGGGACTAGCAATATCTTAGTGTGGGGGATTGATGAGTGTCTAAATACTCATCATTTTTGTACCATCTAGACTGCAAAAACATCTGAAAACACTCAGAAATGCATCAAAATGATGAAAATATCACAAATAAGTGTTTTATGTGTTTTAAATGCAAAAATATCAAAATCAGATGAAAAACATACCAAGTTTGCATAATTGGCAGTTTTAGTCCCCCAAGTTTCAAAAGTTATCAAATCTAGTCCCTGGTAATTCAAAAACTTGTAAAATGTTATTTAAGGTCCATAAGATTCAAAAGTTGTCAAAATAAACCCTTCAAAGTTTAAAAATTATAAAATGACAACTTTGGTCCCTCAACTTTGAAAAATGTCAAAAATAGTCCTTGGTGAATTTAAAAATGGAAATTTATCAAAAATAAACCTTGTACTATTCATAAATGACAAAATTGGTCCTTATAGTGAACTTTTGTAAAATTACATGTTTGGTCCCTCAAGTTTCAAACTTGACAGTTTTGGTCCTTGGACATTTAAAAATGGAAAACAATTATCATTGGTCCTTGTATTATTCATATATGGCAGGTTTGGTCCTTGTGTGAATTTTGGAAGATTGGCAATATCAGCCCCTTAACTTTGTTGGAATTACACAAAAGGTCCTTGTGATTATTAAGCTACAAACCAAACGGATCCTTTATATTATCCAAGCCCAAAACACAAACCAAAATACTGCTGGCCCAAATATAAAACCCGGCCCAATATTTAAAATGAAAAAAAACCGCCATCACTGTAGCCCCTTCTCTCTCACCCCTGCATACCTGAAACCAGGTGGTTTCACCACCTCACTTCCACTTTCCACCTTTCAATCTTATCTCCACCACCTGTCTAACCACTCTTAACACCTCCACATCCCACCAAAATGCATTAATTGATAAAACCTGTCAAATGAATTTTTGGCGCCAATTTGCAAATCAATGGCTGAGATATGTTACAGAGATCCAATGGTGGTGGGAATATCTCAGAAGCTTATGAGGAGTCTCAAAATGCTATAAAGAGAGAAGGAAAAGCAGTGGAGAAAGATAGTAGAGTAAAATTAGTCTAGGTAGTGTCGTATTAGTTAATTTTACTTTTCCAGTATAATTTAAAGCTTTCAAGTACTGTTTTAAGTATTCACAGTGTACAATAACTCTTTTGCAGTTATCAATTTCAGTTTTAATGCAAGTTTTCAGTTTATGCAAAATCTTACTTTTGTTCAAAAATCTCAAAATGATCAAATGTTGTTAGCAGTTGTTGTTAAGGACTGAGTAAACCCACATAAGCTCCTAGAAAGCTTATTTAAGCTTTTAGAAACTTTTAAAATCAGTCTAGTACCAAAAAGCAAAAATACAAGAAAAATACCAATAAATTAGTTAAAAATAAAAATCTATGGAAATGATCAAGAAACTGGTGCAGAGCTGGTCTTTGGATTGCTTATTGGTATAGAGCTTCTTGGGAAGCTATAGGTGTGATCTCAGACCTTGGTTCTATGTCCTGTGCTTGAACTCAGTTTGTAAGTTATTTTCTAAAAAATTGCATTTCATAATTTTTGTGTTTAAGGTATGATAATTCTAGTCTAATACTGTCTTATTAAAGCTAATGTAAGTTAATAAATAGCTTTTTTAGTTTAAAAAACTTGTTTTAGTATTTAAAGCTCCAAATCAGTCCTCATAAGGGGTGTTTGGATTTGCTAAGTTATCTGTGATAAAGGCCAGTAGTGTTGTTATTAGTTATTGTTATAAGTCACAATAGGATCTAATTACTCAATTCAACATTAAAATACAGTCCTTGTTTCATATAAAGTCAAAATTAGTTTTAATTTTACCTTATTTATTAACTGTTAAGATTTAGGATTACTAATGTCATCACAGTGTTAGATAACTTGATATTATAGCTTAAGTTCATCTTATTGTAACTTATTACATCATATTTAGTCCTTAAGATAGATCACAAGTTCATATAAGTCAAAACTGCTTAATATCTTAAAAGTCAAAAATTTTCTAATAGCAGTTTTGAATAAAATTTAGAATTTCGATATGTGCTCAATATTTAGAATTAGCCTTCATGCTTTTGGGATAGTAATATTTAGTTGCTTAACTAAATTAGAAAAATATAAGTTTACTTTTAACTAGCTTATTAACTGCTTATTCTTAGCTTTCTTTTAAGACCCTTTTTCAAAATGTGCCCTGTGCACAGTTGTGGTACCCCATTTCACAAGCTCTTAGAGAGCTTATTCATGGCCTCTAGCTTATGTGTTTTAGCTTTTTGAGAAGCTCATCTAGCTGACTCAAGGCTCCAAGATTTATTTTTCCATTTGTAGCTTATTTAATAAGCCTGCAATAGCTTTTTATATTTGTCCATTTCATCTAGTCCACTGAGCATTCAGTGTTTTCCACTTTTTAATAAGCTTCTCAAAAGCTCTCCAGTGAACAAAACAGTGAGAATTTTAGTTTTTTGGATAGCTTATTTGGTCAACTTGTTAGTACAAGTGTTTATTTTTAATTCCTAGCTTATATTAGTGCTTAAAAAGTAGCTTAAAGATACCTAGTAAACAAAGAAGTGCCCTGTTAAACAGTTAAGCTTTAGCTTATTTAGTGATTGTTTAGTGCTTATTTACAATTCATTGTGCTTATTCAGAGATAAATCTAGCTTATTAACAGTAATATAGCTTATTTCTTATTAGCTTTTGCTTATTTTTAGCTTAATAACCATTTAGCTAACACTTGTGCTTATTTTCCATTTTCTTATTCACTGTTGAGATAAATAAGCTATTTCTGAGCTTATCAGTAATTTTCATAAAAAGTGGTAGTTGTAAAAATTGCTTATTTTCTTGTGCTTAATAAGTTTCAAAGTAAAAATCCAAAAATAAAATGTTTTGCAAAAGGTGGGAGGCAGGCTCGAACACGAGACCTCCCACCTTTGAGCGTTAGTGTGTACACGGATACCAGTTGCCATTGGGTCTTTGATTTGGTTATCTTGTGCACAATTTAATACATAACACCTTGTTAGTCCATTAAGCTTATACGAGTATTTAAGCTTATTTCTAGCTTATTTGAACTAGCTTTTTCATCCTTTTTATTTTTCTTTAGTTTGTATTAGTATTAAGTATTTTATAAAAAAGTTTCAGATTTTTCTAAATAGTTTTAGTATTTTTAAACATTTAATTAGTGTAAAATCTTATTTAATTCATAATAAAAATATAAAAGTCAAAAAAATATAAATCTTTTTTCTAAAATTTTCTTTTATCATATAATATGTAATAAAATTGTTGTTACACTTGTAGGACTTTTATTTCACAAATTTTACGTTTTTGCTTGCGCACTCGCGTAATTTTTATAAATAACTTACGTTTTCATTTTAAGTTACGTTTTTAGGAAATTTAATTTTAAGTTTTAATTAAAATAGTTTATTTAAGTCATTTTGTTTTATAAAATCACAAAAACATCATTGTAAAAATAGTGATAGCGTTTATTTAATATATTTTAACTTTTTAATTTTCTTTAATTTGCATTTAAGTCGCTGTAATTTATTAATCTTTTCTTTAGGTATAAATAAACTCAAAATCCTTACTGATCACTATCCTTAGTGATTATTCGACATCTGAAGTTGTTTAACACCAATTCATCCTCCGTGGGACTTAACGACCCAGGAATCCACTATATTCCTTTGATCTTCATTGTATTGGTTTCTGAGCAGTTTTAAGTTTATTACGGTTAGCCATTCACAAGTGGCTAGCTTGAGTAATTAAACTTGACGGTTCGGGACCAATCAATTGTTCAACTCATTGAAAGGAAAACCAATTCAGGTAGTGTATCTGTGATGTTTTTTTATTCATCACAGTTACTTCAATTGTTGTCGTGATGATAACGAAATATATACTGAAAAAATATTCTTCCGTAAGGTTGTGTATATCGAGGGAAGGAACCACTATAGTTTGTTGCCGTTGTAATATTGTTGACGATTATTTCTTTATTTGTTTTTTTTAACATATTATGCAGTTAGCTGCTGTTAAAATCAATGGGATGGTTGAAAGAATGCAGTTGTTACAACAATTAAAAGACAGGGTGTACATGTTTTTCCATCATATTCCAAGTCAGCGGACTCCTTTATATTTTGATAGCCATATTGACCAGATAATCTTGTGTTGTTTCTACGTAGTTGTAAAGGTTTGTTGTTAGACACGTTATAGAACTTGAAGCCACCAGTTGATGATTAGTTAATTTTTCTGAATGTTTTTATCGTCTTGACCATAGTGTGGTGTATTAACACATGAATTATTATAACAATGTGAGCTTTCATCCTTCAAAATCTTGGAACATTTATTATATTTTTACATGGAACAACCTGCCACACAAGCTCAAGTCAACATACTACCAAAGGTTATATTCGCATACTACAAATCAGATAAAAAAACCCTAAGGTTCTCTCTCTAGGGTGTCACTACAACATTGACCGGCTACCCCAGCGACATATGGGGACTTTCCTCAGCGACATGTCGCTGGGGAAAGGTTTCCCCAGTGACATGTCACTGGGGATTCGTCGCTGGGGATCTCTCGTAAGGGATTGTATCCCCAGCGACAATCCCCGGCGACGACGTGGGTCCCACTCAATTTTCAGTCAAAGAAGCAGTGCCACGGTGGCATATTATCCCCAGCGACATGTCGCTGGGGAATCATCGAATTAAGCAAAATGATTAAGACGCCTAATTATCGAATTAACTATCCCGGCGACATGTCGCCGGGGATACTATGGTTATTTGTTGACAAGTCAATGAGTGAGCCTACTATCCCGGCGACATGTCGCATTTTGGGAAAGCTGCGTTTTCGTTGACTTGTCAACGTTCTGTGTGTTATCCCGCACACATGTCAAAAATCTGCATTTTTTTAATGCGGCGCACTGCAGGCGATTTCCAAATTTTTCCGGAAAAAATCTACCAAATAAACCTGTACCAAAACCTGTATAGACTCGCCACAACTTGTACCAAAACACAAATACCATATAACGGATCAACGCAATACAAATAGATCACAACTTTTACATAAACACGACTCAAAAGTCAATATGTGCATTGATAGATAGGGAAACAAGTGTTTAAATGGCGCAAAGATGAACCTAATAATATATAACACAACTACCTAAAGCTAGTACCAATGTAACATACTAATAATATATAACACAACTACCTCTCGCCGTTGTTATCCTCATCACCGCCATTCTCCTCGTCATCACCACACCCACCACTCCCGCTAGCACCACCCGACTCATACTCGCCGTTGTTACACATTAGACGTTCAACGGATGAGTCAGTATGTTAGGGTTACACATTAGACGTTCAACGGATGAGTCGGTAGAGTCGGTATGTTATGGTTACACATTAGACGTTCAACGGATGAGTCGGTATGTTATGGTTACACATTAGACGTTCAACGAATGAGTCGGTATGTTATGGTTACACATTAGACGTTCAACGGATGAGTCGGTATGTTATGGTTACACATTAGACGTTCAACGGATGAGTCGGTATGTTATGGTTAGACATTAGACGTTCAACGAATGAGTCGGTATGTTATGGTTACACATTAGACGTTCAACGGATGAGTCGGTATGTTATGGTTACACATTAGACGTTCAACGGATGAGTCGCTATGTTATGGTTACACATTAGACGTTCAACGGATGAGTCGGTATGTTATGGTTACACATTAGACGTTCAACGGATGAGTCGGTATGTTATGGTTACACATTAGACGTTCAACGGATGAGTCGGTATGTTAGGGTTACACATTAGACGTTCAACGGATGAGTCGGTATGTTATGGTTACACATTAGGCGTTCAGCGGATGAGTCGGTATGTTATGGTTACACATTAGACGTTCAGCGGATGAGTCGGTATGTTATGGTTACACATTAAACGTTCAGCGGATGAGTCGGTATGTTATGGTTACACATTAGGCGTTCAACGGATGAGTCGGTATGTTAGGGTTACACATTAGACGTTCAACGGATGAGTCGGTATGTTAGGGTTACACATTAGGCGTTCAACGGATGAGTCGGTATGTTATGGTTACACATTAAACGTTCAGCGGATGAGTCGGTATGTTATGGTTACACATTAGACGTTCAGCGGATGAGTCGGTATGTTAGGGTTACACATTAGACGTTGAACGGATGAGTCGGTATGTTAGGGTTACACATTAGACGTTCAACGAATGAGTCGGTATGTTATGGTTACACATTAGACGTTCAACGGATGAGTCGGTATGTTAGGGTTACACATTAGACGTTCAACGGATGAGTCGGTATGTTATGGTTACACATTAGACGTTCAACGAATGAATCGGTATGTTATGGTTACACATTAGACGTTCAACGGATGAGTCGGTATGTTAGGGTTACACATTAGACGTTCAACGGATGAGTCGGTATGTTATGGTTACACATTAGCTTTTTGGTGGGAAGTTTTGGCGCCATGTTTTTGGTGGGAATTCTTGGCGCCATGTTTTTGTTAAAGTCAACGAAGTCAAAGAGAATCCCCGGTGACATGTCGCTGGGGAAACTATTGTCCACGTCACGTTAAGATAGATTAACACTAATTACGAATTTTTTAATAAACAAATGAATCCCCGGCGACATGTCGCCGGGGAAAAGTAAGCGGGAAAATTTCCCGCCACGATTTACCATGAAATATTCGGTCAAAATATTATCGTTGAATCCCCGGCGACATGTCGCCGGGGAAAAGTAAGCGATAATTTTGCTGACTTTTCTAAGAGACTTCGTGCCACGTAGGATATATTTTTGTCGTTTAGTGAGGATTCCCCAGCGACAATTGTCGCCGGGGAAAACGGCGATGGGGAAACTGGTAAATGTGGTAGTGTGTGTGGCTGCCGCCACCCATTTCTTTGCTTTTTCTGGCCAAAACATGCTCTAGGATTGCCTCTCTACCAATATAGAATCTTTGATTGTGTCATTGGTATGCAATCGATCATCTTGGTTTGTTTTATTTCAAAGAGGTGGTGTGTTTTATCCTTATTACGATTTGCCAACACCCTTATATCCTTTTGGAGATTCTTTGGCTGCAGTTTATTACCATCTTACTAAGGCTATATTATCACCTATCTATATGGAGATGACGACTGATGATTTGTACGTTTATTTTATGGCATCTCCTTGCTGTTAAAACGAAACCCTAATATTCTTAATCGACCTCTTCTAAATAGTTTTTGGATCTGTTTGACTCAGGATCGTTTTTAGTGAATCGGTTATGTTTTTAGGGTTTTGTTTCATCCTCACTTAATGCTTATGAAACCTATCCAGGTTTTGAGTTTTTCCAGATTTGGTGGTTCGCTACGCTTCATCGCTTCACGAGATTCTATATCTAGGGTCTTGTTTCATTTGTTATGATTGTAAGTACCCATTTATGGGGTTGATTGGCGCTGTACGTGATTATATTTGCTTGTTACTAGAGTAAATTGGTTATGGGCGAGTGGTTTTAAGAGAGAGAGATGGAAGTTTTATATCTGATTATTCAACGATAGGGCTATACCCTACTTGTGGATCTCCTTGGACCTGCTTGTGGTACATTTGTTAATTGTCAACCTTTATGGTTGGACTACATGTTCCTTTTTAGATCTCGTTGTTTGGTCAGTGGGTTTTATGAGAAATTTGGAAGTCAAGTTTAGGGGGCCACTTGTTTAAAAATCTTCAATTGTTCATCGACATGAACTGAGATTGGACGCTATCTCTATTGGCGGATCTTTTATGATCTGCTATTAGTCGACCTATATTGCTGGTTCTTCCTATTTTGTGGTCGACTTTGGTGCACGGTTTCCACTGACCTGGTTTTTGAACATCATTCTAATCCAGTTGGTAGTGGGAATTGGTTGTTTTGATGTTAGGGTTGCTTTGTGATTCCTATCATTGTTTGTTATGGGTTCGATATGCCTTGTGCTACATGGATCTATTATGGTAGATGTTGGATCGTAGGGTGGTGATCATATTGGTCGCACATTGTGGATGATTTGCATCTTTGGTAAGTTGTAGTTTGATCAAACTACATTATGGTCTGATTGTGTCTTGTTCCCGTGATGATTATTAGTTATGGACATGGTTGGATTGCTAGAGTACCTTTCGATCCTTTTCCCTGGGCTGCATTCGTTTCTAGTGGGTCGATTGGGGACATTCATTGGAAGCTTAGGGTTTTTTAGTCCCTACGTTTTGGTATCCGATCTGAATAGCTGTGTGTTTTATGTGCTTCTGCTATTGCGCTTAATAGTAGACGTCGTGATTTCTATTTGGTTGGGGCTGATTGGAAGTCGTGGTGTGTGATGTCATTGATGACGCTACAACCATATGTACATTTGGTATATAGTGTTGTTTTCATTGTCTACCAATTTTTGAGGTTTTGGAAGTTGGTGGTGCGCTCAATTGCTTTGTTATGCAGATTTCTCAAGATTAGAGTGGATCACTATGGACGAATATTTACATTTAGTTTGTTTCTTTAAATGTAATGTAGGTTCTAGCTTTTAGCTATGTGGTTGTACTGCTGTTTGCAGCTGATGTCGCCTATGTAATGGGCTGAGGGCATGGGATTCACCCATGTCATTTGTACTTCAATGTTTTTTGGTTTAATGCATTTTACCGGGGTGAATTAACCCTTTTACCCAAAAAAATATATTCGCATACTGGTTAATTAACATAAAAGAGTTTCAAGGACACTAAAGTGTAGTATGCAAATATGAGATTAGAAGTGGGTTAGAATATCATAACGCCCCGGGAAGACATGCCAAAATAAAAGATGAACAAGCACACCTTACATCTAATAGAGGTTTTGTCTCACTTTCATTTTGTGGTTACCCATGCTTGGTGTTTGGTATCGCATCTTAAAATTGATTATTTGCGTACTTATTTGTAGAATACCATAAAGTCAATTGCCACATTTGGTCCTGATGATGCCTTCACTCTTTGCAACAATGCTTAGAGGTAAATATCATATGTACAACTTACGAGATTTACAAAGTATTTGTTCATCTGACCGACCATTTTGTTGTATGAGTTCAGGTTTGGACATGAAACAAAATTTGAAGATTGGACCTGTGATGAGATAATTATCACGTTTTTGAACAACAAGATGTGAGTTAAGGAGCTTCTTATATAGTATCTTGCAATTGCAAAGGGCAGAAGTCTTGTGGGACCGGTTATTGACATTGTTGTCTTAATCCTAAGACATTTTATAGGATTTTGATAATCGGAAATGTGTCTGATTCAAGTGGCATCTAAAGGTCGATTGAGTATAGTTGATATTGAAGATAATCTGGTAGCCAAAGATAAAGCTTCACATAGACACAAAGGACGGGAATATGTTACCAATTTTCGTTTGAAGAGGTCGAGGAAAGTCCCATTTGTCTCAGAGGTACTGTAGCACCATAAGTTTTATCTCGATCATTTTATCTTTCTTTTTTTCTATAATTACTCCGTGTTTTGAACTTTATTACGAGACTTATATCAAATCATTTATCTTACAATTCTTATGAAATAATTTAAAGTAACTATTAGACCCGTTTGGCTGTTCCCTTTTTAGCAATTGCTAAATTATAACTGTTTGACATTATAGACATAAGGTCAAAATACATATCCTAAAAAGACCTGCTCATAACTAAATGGGACAACCTCGATTTTTAAGCCTTTGTTGTGGTATTTTTAAATGGTTTTTTTTATAGAAAATGCCAGATGAATATGAACTGAAGTCGTAGTCGATATATGGCATTCAAATAAAAATCAAATGGTGACTTAAACAGTAGTTTATGCGAAACAAAGATTTTAGAAACTTTCATGATCCTAAGTAATTTATTTTCTTATTTAAAAGTTTTTTTTCTAAGAAAATAGATAGCTGACTCTGTATACTTCCACAATTTTTTTCTTAATTCATCAAATATGCTAAACAACACCATGACTATGAGATATGTCAACTTAACTATTTTATAGATACGCCATCCGAAAAGGATCTTTCTAATAATCCATCACCTACATATATAATAGCATTGACCTCGTTATATAGGGATTAGTTCCTGGAAAACACCTCCTTAAACTAAAAAATGTAGGACACAACAAGAAACTGCCCGCGTGTGCAAAGTCCCAAAGGGCAGAATAGGCATATCGTATTGATTTAATTATTACCGTTTCTAAATTTCATCTTAATTCTACCGTATTTATGTTGGGTTTTACTAATCATAAAAATTATAGAAAACAAGTAAACATCATCAAAGCATGCAGCGGAAGTAATAGGAATAATACTTGTAAATTAATTAATCGAATTAAAATTATATGAGTACCTTTTGCGAATCAATGCAATTAGGGTTTATGAAAAACCCCAAATTAAGATCAAGAACCAAGAAACCCTAAACCCTAATAAATTAGGGTTTATGAATGTCGACCAAAACCCTCGTTGACCCACCAAGATATGCAAACACAAGTGTATTTTCTCTTCGTTCTTGTACACACGTATTAGTAGCGAATCAATGAGAAAAGCTAGGTTCTTGATCACAATAGATTAACCAAACACCTTTGTTTTTAGGTAAAGGGTTAATTCACCCGGTAAAATGCATTACTCCAAAAACATTGAGGTACAAAGGATGATGGTGATTCCCTCATCTCAGTCCCTTAGGACACTTACAGACTCGAATATAAGAATGACACATCATTCCTATAACTTACAATAAAATGAACCTACCAATAATGACAAAAGTACATAAAAATTTACAATACTACTCAAGAAAAGAACTTGAGCCTTCTATATCACTATTGTGGTCCACTTTAACTTCCATGAAGAATCCACGTATGAACATCCAAGCATTCTTCAACATATCATCTGTTTGTAGTAGCAAAGAACACCACAAACAAAACCATCATGATCTTGTAGCACCAATATGCCACAACTCATCAACTTACACCCCATTATTTCCTTTTCCTACAACAGCCATGATAAATCATTCATCACGAAAACATGCCTTATGCAACATACACGCCATGATAACATCCGAATGGTAATGCAAAGCTCCAGACGAATAAAGGAACCAGAAACATGGGACTACCATAGGGTCCATAAAGGACCAAACCAGCACTATAACCCGATCCAATACCGCATCTACTACAAGTTTCAACGGAGTGAAACTCAAGTTAGGAATGGAACCCAGAGTATCTTGATCAGCCATAGACGAAAAATAGGGTAATCCGACCCTAACTTACAATACACCAATCATATTATTATCCATTAGATATGAATTCAACACCAGAAAATAAATTGATCAGCCATGCATACACAACCATAGCTCCCATGCTCATGAGGAATAAACCAAAATACCCAAGCAACGATACATGTTTGCTACACTTGAAACTATGGTACGATTCAGAAGCACATCAACAATTACAAGTAACTTGAATCCGCATGAACCAATGTGAAACCATCTACCATAGACAAACACTATGACAAGATTATAGAACCATATACTGCCTAACGCATGAGATTAACATGTAAACCGAATGATCATAACCTGCCATAGACAAATCAAAGGTTTAATAAACCTAACTTCAATACCCGATCAATTTGTATCAACAAGTGATCACTACATTAACATTCAGAATCGACCAACCACATGACATCCAAGACTTCCCACTCTCCCACCCTTTCAAAACCCACGTACAATCAAACTTACAGCAGCAACCAGGTGCACATGACATATTAACAAACCCTAAAAAGGTTACTTTCAATCAGGATATACCAAACCCACAACGAGTTCAGATTATTCAATAAGCACCCAAAATACAAAACTCAAAACGCACTAAATACGAAACCCTGGATGGATAACATATAGCTTCAAACCCTTTAACCAATAACTTGATTACACAATGCGTTAAGATGATAGGAAATTGATCTTTAAATAAAGGAAGCCAAAAACCGACTTACCTACAATCATAGGATAGAAGATCGACTAAAAAACCCTAAAGGCGGTTAGAACCCTAACTAATACGAATCAACATAAACAAATCTGATGAGCACCGATTAAGGGTTTTTAGGGTTATAATCGCCAAGATCGACCCTTGTAAATATATAATCGATTTGAAAAAACCGACCTATGCATCAAAGATTAAAAGGGATCGATTAAAACCAGTAGGCGGTTTTAAAAACCCTAGAAAAAACGATTCCGATTGAAAAAGGGTTTTAAACCGCCAATAAATGGAGAAATCCGATTAGATAAGAATGATAATCGAAACCAACCACCCTCAATAGAATATTATCAGCCCTAATCGTATTGCATACCCTAAAGTATGAGTAGAGAAGACGAATTAGGGGTGAATATTGGCCTGCCAAACACCTTTGTTATGCTCAAGGTCACTCGCAAATCCCTTACATGGGGTTTTACTCGTCGACCTAAGAGCAAGAGGGAAGAAAGAAGAATTTTGGCCTTCTATTGAAATCTAGTGTCCCCAAGGATGAATACATGGGGATGTATTTATAGCCTTATGGTAGATGTCAAGATTACTATGGTTTTCGATGTGGGATTCTATAGTTTCGGCCAAAAACAAGCCCAAAAGAGGGTTCCTAAAACCTTCTCTTGGCTTGTTAACTTTTCTTCATATCCCGTTGACATTTTACGACCGTTAGTCCAAACTCGTTAAATATTAGCATTCGTTAAGTGTTTATTTTGTGACTAAATAATTAATAATAACATTTATATATTAATTATTCTAAACATTGATTCTCATACGTAATGTGTGCAATCCCGAAGTCTCGATTTCGAATCCGGTCATACGTATATTAATAATTATCAATAAACTTTTCAGCTCCCACTTGGATATTACTTAATATAGTAATGACATTGGTTTAGTGTAGCTTCACATTCCAATGCCCCCAGATCGAACCGAGTGTGGTTTCCCTGAAAAAACCATTTTAATGATTCATCATTAATACTTATCCTTTTACTTCTAATACTTCATTAACTGTGTATATGGATCGAGTCATTTCACAAGTTAATATTTTTTTGTTTCTCGTTATATCTGATTGAACAAGATTACCAAATCATCTGAACGTTTTCCAGATAGATCTTGGGTAAGGCCTTACAAACATCTTGCCAACCCTACGAGGGGCCCAAACAGTATTATACTTTTAAAAAAATTCAAATGAGCAAATTCTCTTGACTACAAGACATAACTCATGAACTTTGCAACACTTCTGAAAATAGCCCTTATAACCACCTTTTACGGATAGCGTTAGACTATTTCACACAAGTGCACTACATTCATAACAGTTATCTGGGTAAAGGGGAGTAATCCTACACCCTGGTAAAATATATTAACCAAAAGAGTTTAAGTACAACGGGTGAGAGTGAATCTCTCACCTCGGCCCGTTACATGGGCAACATACACACACTAAAAGTGCACTTAACCAAAAAAATAATATAAGAAAGACATGACAATCTTATGAACTACCAAACAACCAATTTTACTTCCTACCATGACCTAAGAGACTAACATTATACATGTCACACATATCCTCCAAGTGTCTCGGTAGATCGTAGACTTGATCAGCATAATCCTCAAAATCTTCAAGATCAAAACCCCCACCACCCCCATAAGCCAAAAATGATGCCATAGGGTTATCTGTTTCCAAAACCTCATCATCTTCACTGTCAGAACAGGTCACATTCCCAACTTTAGAAAATGGATTACTTACCTTGGTAGCAGAAGAAGTCCCAATCTCCGGAGGCTTAGACGCCTCACCAATATCAATACTGAGATTCCTTCCCCGAGATCCATCAATACCGCTTCCTTAGTAGTACCGAAGACTTCCAGTCTTCACCGTGTCATTAGTAGAATCAACCACAGTACTTGGGATGCCCGAGTCATCTTCCACCTCAAGAGTCCCAAAAGAGTTAGACGTAGTAATTGGTGTACCTTTAGCATTAACACTAGCAGCAACCGGTGTCTTCGTCTTTGCAACATATACCTACTTCCTAGGTGCAAATCTAGGACCCTTACCCATATTAATACCACCAGTCATCTTCGTACCTTTAGGTTTGGCTTTCCGATTCTGCACCACCTTAAAACCATTATCAGGTTCGTCCACATTTGAGGTAGGGGGAACATCATTTTGCTCCTTAATACTCTTAGGACAACAAGCAGTATCATGCCCAAACACTTTACATTCCGCACAGTGTGGCGGCTTCCATTCATATTCCACCTTTATACTTGCCGTAGTAAAACCACTATCGTCCTTATTAGGGATCGCCATAGTCACCACATGTTTAAGCTCAAATTCAGATGATAATTCCACAAGAGCACGTGCAAAACTAATGCGACCCCATGAATCAACACACATGGAACTAGTAAAAGCATCTAACATAATCGGCTTACCCACTTGAGTAGCAATTAAACTCAACGCATTTTCCGAATATGCAAGTAATGGCACATTATGCAATTTAATCCAAACAGGAACTCTAGTTACCTCACTTTTAGACAATAGCACATCAGGAGTCCATTTAGTGAGAATGGGAGGAGAATTGCGAATAATCCAAGGGCCCCATTGAAGAACATTTTCAACACCCTCTTTAGAATCGAATTTAAAGAGGAAAACACCATCATCATTCTTCATTAGTTTCTTAAAACCAAACTTACCCCACGTGTTGGTGACGTAGTTCTGAACCAAAGGAAAAGCAACATTCTTGCCAACAAAGAAGCCAACAAGTGTATTTTCATAACGGTTGAATACACCCTCCATAGCAGCCTTTGAAAGCACCGTATCATGATTTTCAATGCGCGTCTCATTCACCAAGGCACGAAAATTAACTTTCCTAGAGACACGTTCCGGGTTTAATACATTAGCAAATGACCTCACATCGTTAGTTTCACTACCAATCACTTTAGGACCTGAAGTAGAAGCACTCACCACGTTAGGACCAGAATTCACCAAGTTAGGACTAGTATCTTGACCATAGGCATTAGACGAAGTCACTTGAGTGCTAAAATCCACCCCACTCTTAGAAGTACCAGAATTATTACTTTCAATCCCCACTAGTTCCGCCCATGGGTCAGTTTGGTCCATGTTAGACGTGCCCCCAACCGTATCAACCGTAACGTCCCCAAACAGATTACCCGCATTATTGCTAGGGTTTCGGACAACCCTAGCAGCCTTGCGTATCTCAGGAATAGTAGTACCATCATCAAGACTTTTAAACGTTTAAGCCTAGCATCCAAAGCGTTAATGTCCAAAGAAGCATAAGGATTAGGTTCCGTATTCACACCAACTTGATCGGCCAAGTTGGATGCTGCATTCAGCGAAGACCCATCCATGTTTAAGAACCCTCGTTCCATCTCTCTCAAAACCCCACAACCAACTCAAGTACACGACACAACCAGTGCATAAGCAAATCGAACAGAAACAAGAAAACCCTAACTGAACGTTAGGGTTTAAACCACAAAGGATTCGATCCTATCCCATAATACACAACGTTTAAGAGAATGATAGGATGAAGTAGGCCGAGTAACAATACAACCACAAATAACCAGAAAAAACGAATTTAATAAACCCTAAAAGCGATTCTACAAAAGACCTAAATCAGGAGAAACAATACCTAAAACCAATCAAGAACCAATTAACTATGATGTTAATCGATATCAAAATCAGTTAGAAGCAAAGAATCCCAAGGAATAGGCGAATTAAAGAAAAACGATTAAGGGATGTTAGGGTTTAAAAAAAACGATTTACTAAACCCTAAAAGTGATCACACCAAAACCAGAAAATAATGCGAATTAGCAACAAGAATGATCAAATTAATGAATAACACGAATGCTAATCAATGAATCTAAACAAATCATTGCAAAAAACACAAGAATTAAGTGGAATATGGTGAAAAATGATTAGAGGCAGTTAGGGAGAAGAAAATCGCCTAGAGAGAGAGTTTTTAGGGTTTTCGAGTCCACCTTTCATAACCGTTATCTGGTATCTCAAGTCTGAGGATAAATATACATGATTTACTTAATGACAAAGATCCATAAAGTACAATCATGTTAAGTTGGGATCTGTCCTATAATCAATTCATTGAATATCATGTGAATTTGGCATGTCCCACGCATCAATATACTTTAAGTATATTCTACCAAAACTCAGATTTGTCTTAATTCAATGACATTCCCAAATCATTGATCGACAACGGACTTTTAGAACAACATAAGTTATTCACGGATTAAACATGCAAATATATGATATAATATTAAGAAAATGAAAAATAAACATAACCAATATTTTATTTCATTTAAACAATATTTGTTCATAACATCCCTTATCCAAATACTAAATAGATCAATGCATGATAATACTGGTTAATGAATTATGTCTCAAGTAATGACAATCATACTTGTTGACAAGGCATAATTTCAACTAACTTTGATCTATTGGAATTTTGAGAATACTTATTTCAAAAATTCAACTAGCGAAGTTCTTGTATGTGTGCATTCAAAATATCTTGATATTGCAACATAATATTTCATAAAGTGTGTGACATCCTCAACCACCAATTTATGACAATCAAACTTTCAAACATTTTAAAGTATTCTTATTCTTTATTGTATAATGCAACTATGCTCTTAGTTGAGCACAACAAGTTCACATGGCCATTTACAAGGATGAAATCCTCCCATGACTAGTATTGAGTTTCATCTCAATTAAACCATCATCATTGTTTTCAAAACAACAATCTGCTCTTTAAAATCTCCGTAAACTTCAATATCTAGAGTGTAATGTAATGTTTGATGCCTTTCAAACTTTCAAGTTTGTTAGCTATGACAATTACGCAACAATTGATGTATTGCTCATCCATAGAATTCTGAGAGCAATTCCAGGCTGAGGAATGTAATTCTAGATTCAAACATATTCTATTAGAATATTCATTACACCAGTTATCTAATAACTTCATTAGATATCAATGTTGTCAAATCATCTTGCATTCAAGCATGATACAACAATAACATGATGTACATGAAAAATCCTTGTGTCAAACTAAGATTTCATTCGTTCTACATATCCATTTTCCAAATGATGTATCATGTTCTATTAGACTCATTTATTTAATACCGCCATGTTTACTAACAATAAACATATACTCCAAGGTGTACCAGGTAAGGGTTGTACTCTTTTTCCCTTCTCCAAGGTTTTCCTTATGGGTTTTCTTGGAAAGGGTTTTTAAGGAGGCAAACTTCCTGGGTCACCTTGCTCCTTTCGTGCCTATGGGTGGATGCGGGACGTTAAGCTTGATTCAAGATTTTTCTTGTTTTTATACCTAGTTAGGTGATTTGTAATTCTTCGAGGTTTGTTGTGTTTATGGCCTGTCATAAGCACTTGTTTATCAAGCTTTTCGCTTGAGGTTAATGTGGTACATCAACCACATTCCATTTGTACTTAACTTTTTTGGTTATATATTTAGGGGTAAACCCTTTACCCAAAAAAAACATATACTCCAAGGTTGTATGTCTTATTTTCTAAATCTTTCATGTGAAGTTCCATTCCAAACTAAAACTTAACATCTATCTTAGATGGAATGTTACTATCCAGAACATATAAGATTTAAAGAAAATAAACATAATACTCCCACTAGCTTTCAGGAATACTTAGAAATTATCTTATTTTAATTTAAAACCAAAACTTGGATTTAATAGTTAAACATAAGAATCATCTCCTAGATGCATGCATATATCCATTCATGGATTCTTGCAGTTTGTACATTTTCAAAGATTATCTTCCTCGCAAAAGCAATCACACAAGAGTTTTAATATTCCATTGTCATTTTTCATATCAATGAAAATAATTATGACAATTATAATCATTATATATTTAATGTGCCAAGGAAAGAATATTCAATCACAGTTAATTGCTTAAGTGTGATTAATAATCTTGTCACAAGTCATGCATTAAACACATGTACAATTTTGTCCATATGATTTCTACACAAAGATTTAAACCACTAGGGTTTTCCTTCCTTTGAAGAAACTCGTCTTTATTAAGATAAACCAAGTTCCAAAGTTGATTATCTTTATGGACAGCATCTTAACATTCATAGTATGAATAATTTACAACAATTCAATATTAGGTAAATGCATCATCATGATTTACAAGTTTACCATAATCCTGTAATTCATATTTCTCATCATATCAAATATCTGAGATATCCTTGCGGATCTATGAATGAGAATTCCACCATCTTGAAGTCTATCATATTTGACTTCATCATGATATTTACTAGTGTATTTTAGAAGATTATGTGTTTTGTAATTGTAATTTAATATCTTCAAGATCTAAACAAAACTCCCACTTGCTTTTGTAATTTAAAGACTATCTATAAATACTTTAGCAATTAGAACAACACTAAATTGTTTTCTAGTGGGATATTACAAATCACATTAACAATTCGTAAATCTTGTTCGTTAATAACCTACTCCATAAGTAGTTTTAACAAATCAGAACTTCAATATAAGACTCAATATGATTCATCACATTCCATACTAAAATGGTGTCTTTTTAATCTTCTAGGTTTTGAGTTTTATTAAGTATATCCAATCAATACCCAATTTGAACCTTGATAACTTTTGGAAGAAAAGAAGATATAGTTATCTTGAATCAAACAATGTAACAAATGTTTGATTCTTCTAACTGAACATTCCATATACATACAATATTTCATTAGAATTAATATTGTAAGACAATCTAACAATATGTAAGATAAACATATTCCTTTTGGCTTACCTATTTACCAACTAAGAAAACTTAATGGTACAATAGAATTCCAAGCCAATTGCATGCTTTATAACTCAAGTACTTTTAATCAAGTCACTTCATGTCCATGTCACAACAAGAAAACATAAACACTTATAATTCCACTATACATTATAAGTCATTTACCAATGACTTATATCTTAATAAGAAGACATAATAAGTTAACGTATTACTTTATATTATATGTCTTGTAATAATGAAAAGACTTCATGTTTGTGACTTTACAAAGAAACACATAAACATTTATAATTTAAAGTAATTATGAACACCACATCATGGTTTCAATTAATTTATTTTCAAGTTAATATACTACTCCACCTATTTATGTCAAGCTAAAAATACATAAATATTTAAGATAGTATTACTTATTTATTTATGTCATTCCATGAAGTGTCCAACTTAAGAAACTGTAAAAGCAACCACGCTCGATCTCACAACAAGTGGAGATTTACCTTGAGATTACAATCTAGCTAAGATCCCACTTAACCTAAAATGTAACTTCTAGTGTTTCTATAATTTCAATGACATAAGAAATAAAAGTAGTCTATGCTATAATCTTGACACATGTTCTTTTAACAAGACAATCTTATTAGAACGTTAATCTCTTACCTCACGATCAAGAGAATCCATTAATCATATTTGTATATGTTGTTCCATTGCACACAATAAATACTTCTCTCACTTGTGCATAGAACTACATCATATAGTAGATAAACACCATGACATTCGTTTGTTTATGTGAGCAATATGATAGTGTCATAGATATATAAGGAATACAAGTAGATGTAGGAGCACTTAATTATCAAGGAAACGTTCATAACTATCATTGAGAATATGAATGTCTACATTTTTGAACGTAATAATGTATTATTTCAAGAAAATCTAGAAATAATCTGAGTTACTACCAAGATAATAAATCTTGTAACTCCCACTGAATTAGACAACGTTACAATAATGTATTATTCAGTAATACACCATACTCCCACTGGATTTGACAACATTGTAAGTGTTTCATTAACCAGTGAAAATAGCGTGCTATTACGTTGTTATCCCTTTGTAAGACCATTCGTAACAATTACTTAGGTACTATAAGAGTGTATTCTACTCTGTAGATGATGGATCATCCATCAATGCTATTAACTTGAAAAATTGAGCATGCAATTTTTTCCATAATAGGTCTACTATCCCCACAATGGTGTGTAGCACCTTTAATTGGTCAAAGCAAAACAACTAGATAAAATATACTAGTTTGTCTTTTACCAATTTTGCGGTAATTAGTCTAGCTTCTAATTTAATAACTCATAAAATGTCAAACATGTTTTCTAGTTGACCAAAATGTCATATAAGAATTCAATCACCAACAGAGGGTAATGAAATCTCTTATGGAAAACAAGGTGTACAATTTTCTTAACTATTAAAGTTTGCTATAAGTTATATTAGAATTTAGACAATTCTATTGTTCCTAACATACCTTTCTCAATCATGAAAAGGAATAGGATTGAGTCTCACTCTTCTTCCAAGGAAAAGAGTTTATGTTTGTCTTTTTAGTAAATTTTTCTTGATCAAACATTTGTTTGAAAACAGAACTAGATCAATTTATCAAAGTCCAAACCACGTTTACGGTTTAATGTTGCATTAATACAATCAAAAGAATTAACAAAATTCAATTTTTAGTATTTTCGATAATTAAATCTTTCAAGAAAATAAAATACCCTTGGTCAATATTCATATTAACCATAGAATTTTCCTTGAATCTAGGACCCTCATTATCATAGTTTCACCACATCAGTTGATCTGCTAGTGATGAAAGTATAGAATAGGTAATTGTCGAAGAACAATAATTGACAAACAAGTTTTCAATTCCTAGAAAATATGGGATTTACAATTTTGCCAAACAATTATGCAAAATGTAAGCATGTTTTATCCCATCTTATGCCTTAAGTTATAGGTCTCACTAACTAACTTAATTAAGTTGTCTAATTTAGAAACTGCAAATTATTTAAGTTGAGGTCTCACACAACATAAAGATTCACCTTGTTATCGTAATCTAGCTCAAGGTCTCACATAACTAGATTACAACTTCAAGTGTTCTATATCATTAGATGGCATAAACTTAAATTTTTAAAGGGTACAATTTTGATGTGTAATCAAAACTTATGTATGAAGAAGCATGCATACATCTTCATAACTTAAAATTTTTCAAAACCTTACTCATAGTTTTAAATTGCTAAGATTAAATTCTACAAAGTTTTAATCGATGCGTTGAGAAACTTACAACTTTGCACTAAGATGCTTCGTACATAGAATAGTTATACTAGGTAGCTCCAATCGAACGCACAGGGAGGCAGAGGACCAGGTAAGCGCTGAAGCATAACCTTAGACATCCTTTCAGTGTGACTGTGCACACTTCTTTGAACCCCCTTTTGAGTTTGTTCTAGTAGGTGAGCCGTTCTAACCATTTAGTACAGTCGCATCAATCGATTAAAAGTTCAAGATTTAATACTTAGAAAACAAATCAATTTCGCCATTATTTAGTCCATTTAATTTTCTATTCTAAAAAAAACCCTTTTTGCTTACTAACGTGTCATACAATATAAACAAAAGGCACTTTAATAAAAATTAAAATGAACTCTTTATTTTTGGGTAAAGGGGAGTAATCCTACACCCTGGTAAAATATATTAACCAAAATGTTTTAAGTACAACGGATGAGAGTGAATCTCTCATCTCGGCCCGTTACATGGGCAACAGACACACACTTTAAAGTGCACTTAACCAAACCTATACCATAAGAAAGACATGCCAATCTTATGGACTACCAAACAAAAACCAAATTACTTCCTACCACGACCTAGGAGATTAACATCATACATGTCACAAAGATCCTCCAAGTGTCCCGGTAAATCGTAGACCTGAGCAGCATAATCATCAAACTCTTCAAGCTCAAATCCCCCACCTCCCCCAGAAGCCAAAAATGACGCCATAGGGTTATCCGGCTCCAAAACCTCATCCTCTTCACTATCAGAACAAGTCACATTCCCGACTTTAGAAAACGGATTACTTACCTTAGTAGCAGAAGAAGTCATGGTCTCCGGAGGCTTACTAGTCGCTCCTATATCAACACGAGATTCCTTCCCCCGAGAACCATCCATACCTGCTTCCTTAGTACAACCAGAAGAATTCCCAATCTTCGCCTCATCAGTAGTAGAATCAACAACAGGACTTTGGATGCCCGTGTCATCATGCACCTCAAGAGTCCCAAAAGAGTTAGACGTAGAAACAGGTGTACCTGTAGCATTAACACAAGCAGCTTCCGGTGCCTTTGTCTTTGCAACATATACTTGCTTCCTAGGAGCAAATCTAGGACCCTTACCCATATTAATACCACTAGACATCTTCGTACCTTTGGGTTTGGCTTTCCGATTCTGCACCACCTTAAACCCATCATCATGCTCTTCCAACGACGAGGTGGGAGCAGCATCATGATGCTCCTTAGTACTCTTAGGACAACAAGCATTAACATGCCCAAACACTTTACATTTCGTGCATTGTGGAGGCTTCCATTCATATTCAACCTTGATACTTGCCGTAGTAAAACCACTATCGTCCTTTTTAGGGATCGCCATAGTCACCACTCAAAGCATTGTGGAGGCTTCCATTCATATTCAACCTTGATACTTTCATGTGGCTAATTGTTTTTACATATGTTAATTGTTAAGTTATATGTATATTATTTGAGTTCGTTTTAATTTAAAAATAATATGATCTTAAATTAAAACGAACTCAAATAATATACATATAACTTAACAATTAACATATGTAAAAATAATTAGCCACATGAATAATTTGTTCGATAAAACCCTAATAATCAATTTTAGGTTTAATAATGCATAACCAAGACTTCCACTTGTTTTCACCAAGTACAACGTGAGCCACATACATCGATGAATTGATTGCGTAAGTCTTAGCTAAAACACATACCACATAGCACATAATTGATTCATTAGATATATTGAGGTCTTCCCCAATTTAATATTTATCAAACTAATAAACATGTGTATATCACTTAACAATTATTCAAAACAATAATCCATGGCAAAACATGCATATTCCACCATGGATTCCTCATAACAACTATAATCCAAGATACGTATAATACATGACACATAACAATTATTCATTAAAACCACATAAAATATACATGCAATCTTAGGGTTTCTACAAGTTTTGCAAAAAAAATTAAAATCTAATTAAATCAATTAAGGGTAATCGACCCAAATAAAAAAAAATTAGGGTTTCAATTTTCAAAACCATAGAAACCAATAAAAGAATGTAAAAATCATAAAGATTTAATTTTTATGTGTTTCGGTAATTAATTACAACATATTAACGGCTCGTGATGCCCTTTGTTGGGTTTTACTAATCATAACAATTATAGAAAACAAGTAAACATCATCAAAGCATGCAGTGGAAGTAATAGGAATAATACTTGTAAATTAATTAACCGAATTAAAAGTATATGCGTACCTTTTACGAATCAATGCAATTAGGGTTTATGAAAAACCCCAAATTAAGATCAAGAACCAAGAAACCTGATGAGTGTCTAAATACTCATCATTTTTGTACCATCTAGACTGCAAAAACATCTGAAAACACTCAGAAATGCATCAAAATGATGAAAATATCACAAATCAGTGTTTTATGTGTTTTAAATGCAAAAATATCAAAATCAGATGAAAAACGTATCAAGTTTGCATAATTGGCAGTTTTAGTCCGTCAAGTTTCAAAAGTTGTCAAATCTAGTCCCTGGTAATTCAAAAACTTGTAAAATGTCATTTAAGGTCTATGAGATTCAAAAGTTGTCAAAACAAACCCTTTAAAGTTTAAAATTTACAAAATGACAACTTTAGTCCCTGAACTTTGAAAAATGTCATAAATAGTCCTTGGTTAATTTAAAAAGTGAAAATTATCAAATATTAACCTTGTACTATTCAAATATGAAAAAATTGGTCCTTATGGTAAACTTTGGAAAAATTACAAGTTTGGTCCCTAGAATATCAAAGTTGACAGTTTTGGTCCTTTGAATTATAAAAAAATTGGATTTTATCACTAATGGTCCTTGTACTATTAAAGAATGGCAAGATAGGTCCTTGTGATTACTTTGGATTGTTGACAATTTCAGTCCCTCACTTTTCACCAAATTACAATATTGGTCCTTGTGCTACTTATACCAAACCGGACACCTTTGTTATTAATCCAAAACAAAACCCAAGTCCAAACTCAAATCCAGGCCCAATACCCCAACCCGATCCAAAATTTAAAATAAAAACGCACATCTTTGTAGCACTCTCTCCCTTTGCATATACGAAACCGGTGGTTTCACCACCTCACCTCCACTTTCCACCTCACCTACCTTATCCCCCCAGCTGGTTAACAACCCCCCTCCACCTCTACATAAACCAAAAAGCATTAAATGCTAAAACCTGTCAAATGACTTTTTGGCGCCAATTTGCAAATCAATGGTGAGATATGTACAGAGATCCAATGGTGGGGGGAATAACTCAGAAGCTTATGGGGAGTCTCAAAATGCTATAAAGAGAGAAGGAAAAGGAGAAGTGAAAGAGCAGTAGTTAGTTTTTAGTTTCCTTTCAGGTTTTAGCATATAAGTTATCTGAATTTGCATGAAACCTTGATATTGAAGATTAAAAGTAAATTAGAATGATAAGGTGACTTGAGTTTAATACATTTGAAGCTTAAAATTACATTTTAGCACACTAATTAAGATAACTTAAAATATCTCTGTAACATATCTAAAAACTAACTACTGCTCTTTCACTTCTCCTTTTCCTTCTCTCTTTATAGCATTTTGAGACTCCCCATAAGCTTCTGAGTTATTCCCACCACCATTGGATCTCTGTAACATATCTCAGCCATTGATTTGCAAATTGGCGCCAAAAAGTCATTTGACAGGTTTTAGCATTTAATGCTTTTTGGTTTATGTAGAGGTGGAGGGGGGTTGTTAACCAGCTGGGGGGATAAGGTAGGTGAGGTGGAAAGTGGAGGTGAGAAACCACCGGTTTTGATATGCAGGGTGAGGAGAGAGAGTGCTACGATACGGCGTTTTCTTTTATTTTAAATTTTGGACGGTTGGGTATTGGATTTGAGTTTGGACTTGGGTTTTGTTTTGGATTAATAACAAAGGTGTCCGGTTTGGTATAAGTAGCACAAGGACCAATATTGTAATTTGGTGAAAAGTGAGGGACTGAAATTGTCTCCAAAGTAATCACAAGGAGCTATCTTGCCATTCTTTAATAGTACAAGGACCATTAGTGATAAAATCCAATTTTTTTATAATTCAAAGGACCAAAACTGTCAACTTTGATATTCTAGGGACCAAACTTGTAATTTTTCCAAAGTTTACCATAAGGACCAATTTTGTCATATTTGAATAGTACAAGGTTAATATTTGATAATTTTCACTTTTTAAATTAACCAAGGACTATTTATGACATTTTTCAAAGTTCAGGGACTAAAGTTGTCATTTTGTAAATTTTAAACTTTAAAGGGTTTGTTTTGACAACTTTTGAATCTCATGGACCTTAAATGACATTTTACAAGTTTTTGAATTACCGGGGACTAGATTTGACAACTTTTGAAACTTGACGGACTAAAACTGCCAATTATGCAAACTTGATACGTTTTTCATCTGATTTTGATATTTTTGCATTTAAAACACATAAAACACTGATTTGTGATATTTTCATCATTTTGATGCATTTCTGAGTGTTTTCAGATGTTTTTGCAGTCTAGATGGTACAAAAATGATGAGTATTTAGACACTCATCAAAACCTTAAACCCTAATAAATTAGGGTTTATGAATGTCGACCAAAACCCTCGTTGACCCACCAAGATATGCAAACACAAGTGTATTTTCTCTTCGTTCTTGTACACACGTATTAGTAGCGAATCAATGAGAAAAGCAAGGTTCTTGATCACAATAGATTAACCAAACACCTTTGTTATGCTCAAGGTCACTCGCAAATCCCTTACATGGGGTTTTACTCGTCGACCTAAGAGCAAGAGGGAAGAAAGAAGAAGTTTGGCCTTCTATTGAAATCTAGTGTCCCCAAAGATGAATACATGGGGATGTATTTATAGCCTTATGGTAGATGTCAAGATTACCATGGTTTCCGATGTGGGATTCTATAGTTTCGGCCAAAAACAAGCCCAAAAGAGGGTTCCTAAAACGTTCTCTTGGCTTGTTAACTTTTCTTCATATCCCGTTGACATTCAACGACCGTTAGTCCAAACTCGTTAAATATTAACATTCGTTAAGTGTTTATTTTGTGACTAAATAATTAATAATAACATTTATATATTAATTATTCTAAACATTGATTCTCATACGTAATGTGTGCAATCCCGAAGTCTCGAGTTTGAATCCGGTCATACGTATATTAATAATTATCCATAAACCTTTCAATTTAAAGGAACAATTCATTTAGTTCAAGTATTTTACCATGTGAGGGTTAATATTGCATCCAACTAATGTTTGCATCAACTAACGTTTGCATCGTATTCGGATCGTGATAATTACATTTATAATTGCTCTGTCTTACATCGTCAAATTCCATCATATTTTCAAGCTAATCATTTTTTTCAATTCGAATAATATGGATCATCTGCATCATAGCATCTTCGTCATCGTCGTGTTCATCTATCATCGTCGTCATTTTGATATTTGGATCATAACGATTATTTTCATCCAGCATCATCATTATAAATATAATTGGCATCATCGATTACTAGCATCATCGTAATTGATATTAGCATCATCTTCTTCGATCATCATCTTCAACATTTTCTGTATCATCAATTTTTGCGTTACTGTAATGAATCATTAGCATCTTTGTTGATAATAATAATTATTATTTTGATATATCACCATCATGGTCACCTAGGTTTGAAGGTGAAATTGGTAAACATGCAAAAACAACCACGTATAAAAATATGAAATTTAAAACTGTACATAAAAGATGCAAGCATAAAACAAGAACACATTGAATCATCATCATCATTGAGACGCTTTATAGAAATTAAATTATTGATGGAGTGTTTCAGAAAACCCACGAATATCGCCTAAATTAAAACTGCTAGAAGAAATATATGAGAAAAAGACTAGGATACCCTCTTTACATCAGGTTTGAATGAGCATCTTATTTGAGCGTTAGGTAATTACAAAAATGCCGCAAAGAATCTTAATACTATCGTTTAGTCTCAAAAATTTTGCTATGTACATGGCATATGATACTTGCCATCACTAACAATATGCACATATATTTTATCTATCATTATGGGTGGCCAAATGGATGAGCTGGTGGATTTAGAAATGGGTTATTCTACTTTCCTTTTTAAGTTATAGTGGCATAATACTGATACAATAAACTTTTTGTGCAATTTCTATGAAATCCAATTTAGCCCAACATGCGGGCTACGTTCGTTGAAGTAACGATGTAGGCATCGAAGTAGTTTATGACGAGTTTACGGACATGCTTTTCCCGATCTCCTGTCGAGCTGTGCTTTGTTGAGTCTAATATTGACCACCTTATGTATGCGTGAGTTTCTTTCTTATATCATAAATAATTAGCTAGCCAACCAAACATTATAATCTAAGTATCTGATTATAATAGTGTTTGCTATCTGTTTACCTGCGGTTTTTAGACATTCAAATACCCACCAGTTTTCCATTGAAAGGAACATACTAATATGGACGAGTAACATGTGAGTATTTATCTTTTATAGAAATGTTGAAGGGTCATGACTGGTGGGTTGGGAGGGTTTGTAATGGGCCACGATGGACCAAATGGGCTTATTAGCTTTGAGAATTTCATAAGCTCATCTTATGATTTATGAGTTTATCCACTTGAGCTTATAGCTTAATTTGATAACCTTATAAGCCATAAAATTGAGCTTATGAGCTTATCAAGGTATGGACTAAGAAGTTAGAATCTTATTGAAAACTTGCTAGGCTCACTTTTGTGGCCTTACGAGCTTATGGGCTTCAGGTTATAATTTTTTTAGCGTCAAGTGAAAAGCTCATAAGCTACAAAAACGTGAACATATGAGCTTATAAAACTCTTTATAAGCTTATAAGCCTAATAAATAAGCTTATCGAAACACCCGATTAAAATGAACATATGGGAGTGCCTTCATTTGTGGCTTTGTTCTTAGAGGACTAATCATTGGCACGCTTGGTTGTGACTACACACCTCAAGTTTAACTTAAGTTTTTTAACGATATTCATAAGGCTTGCTCACCAATCGGACGGGCTACGCTTTAATACTTTGTTTTTACGTGCCACTTTGAAACCTTTCCCCCCTCATATTCGATAACCGTTTATTTCTTTTCGTTCTTAAAACCTTTGTTTTAAAACGTAATTTTACTACCCTTCTTTCAGTATAAAAAAAATTCCAATGACATTTATAAAAAATTCCATGACTTTCTTTGCCCAAGTCCGAAGGACCTTGCTAGGAAACGTACCTGTTAAACATGCAGCATAAGACAATAAAAGTAATGAAATAACGTGTATAAACCATTAAGATTTTCATTTAGGTAAAATTATCCAACACAAATTTGAATGTGCCAAGTAACAATCATGTACTAAGTTGTCATGAATAAGTTTGCATATCTCACGGATACCCTTTTCATAAACTCCATGAGTCGAAGCATATCTGGTGGTAACATACGTATTATATGCAGCATATCCACCACTCTGAATCTGAGGAGGCATGCGGCTGTTGCTAGCTGGTCAGAAATCCTCTTCCTGAGAGTAATTATAACATGAAAAGAATCTGATTAAATATGATTACCTTCAAGTATGATCATTAGTTTTTGGAGAGCAGATAAACAATTTGCAACCACCTGCGTAGTTTTACAAGATTAACTTAAAGATTCTCAAACCTTAAAAGTGAAATAAACTGTAACATTGGTGAACTATATACCAGCTACACTCTTGTGTAGTCACAACAAGCACAATGGCATACATAAACAGATTATTAAGATCTAATAAATTATATATATATATATGTATATATATATATGTATATATATATATGTATATATATATATATATATATGAAAAAAATCATACATCTCTCCCCTAAGGCGATTAGGCCGCCACTTCCAACAATTTTCCGGCCAAAATCAATCACCTAAACCGTAGCTCTATCTCTGGTATGCAATCGGATTAGTTGATTGTGGATTCAGTGAAGTGATGTGCTGTTTTTATCTCCTATCTATCCATAATCGTCCCTTTTAATTGCCGACTATTAAACCCTAAATCGTTTTTTCAATCTGCTCTACAAAAGTGTTTTTTTCTTCCTACGATATGTTATTGTATTAATTGCATTCGTGTTTATTCATTACATGATCATGTTTGTGGAATCGAAAACAATTTTTAGGGTTCTTTTGAAGTAAACGTTTTTTAAGGTTTTATTTTTTCGTTTTATATTCGTTCGATAATACTTTCCCATAATTTTTAGGTCGGTTCGTTTTAATCCTATATATATTACGATTGTAGGACTTTCTAATCGATCTACTTTTCCATATTGTTTATCAGAGGGTTGTTTGGTGCTGCTGCTATATACTTTGATGCTTATTCGAAACCCTTTTAGGGTTTTGGTATTATTGAGTTCGCGATGTCGTCCCTTTATTTACATATATAAGGGTCGATTGGTTGATTGGATTTGTGCTGAACGCTTATCCGTGGTTTTGGTGATGATTGATGTTCGTTAAGGATATAAGAAACCCTGTCTTAGGGTTTCAACTTTTAATGATTGATGGTGTTGCTGCTGCACGTTATTCTGTAAGGTAGCCCTTATTTGGGTTTGGTTGTTGGCTGTGTGTTCTTTATCATATTGAAGTCATGTGTACGTGGGTTATGGGAGAGATGTAGGTCATGTTGGTTGTTCGCTGCATCATAGTTCGATCCTGCTGCTAATGTTCTTTATGCATTTGATCTGTTATTGATGTGGTTATGGAAGTTAGGGTTTGGTATACTCTGTTGCTGCAAGTTCTATGGCATGGTGTCGATGCTAGAGTTTTGTTATATGGTCATATAGCTGTTTTATTTTGATGTTTTTTGCATCTCTGATCATTCAATTCGCTGGTATTGATGAAAGTTCTGGTTGGGACAGATTCATGTTGTATATGGAAGTTAAGTTTTGGGGGCTCTTGTTCAAAACCCAATTACACAATCACGGATCTGTTGCATTCTCATTCATTTGGGAGTCTCGTGATTGTCTATGATGGAAGTTAGGGTTAGGGAAATCCTATGTTCATCCGTTAATGGTCATCATGCTTGGTGCTAATTATCTTGTTCCTTAGAACTGAACCTCAAGTTGATGATCCATGAGTGGGCAAGTTGGAGGATTCTTCATGGAAGTAGGTGGACCGCCAGCGTGATTTAGAAGGCTCAAGTACATTTGTTGAGTAGTATTGTAATGTTGTAAATACTTTTGTCATTATTGGTAGGTTCATTTTTGTAAGTTATAAGAATGTTGTGTCATTCTTATATTTATGTCTGTAAGTGTCCTAAGGGACTAAGATGAGGGAAGTCACCCTCATCCTTTGTACCTCAACGTTTTTTGGTGTAATGAATTTTACCGGGGTGAATTAACCCTTTTACCCAAATATATATATATATATATATATATATATATATATATATATATATATTCTTCAAGACAATAGTCTTGAAGAAAATAAGGTCATCCTTGACTTGAGATGAATCACTGTATAATAAATATAACTATGGGGGGGTCTTCAATGATCATAAGTGATCAGTTTTCCACGTAAGCGTAATTCCCAAATCTCCCTACTTGAACCAAGGTCCTAAGCATCAACTCCTCAACTTCTGATAGTAGACGATACGGTAGGCTAGGTGAAATGGTGTAACGAACTAAACATTTGTTGGGTAAGAAACAAAGAATGGTTTGGAAGGGTTTAACTAAGGATATTTTTCCCTAAAAGTTTAAGATGGTTTGGTACAATAATGATGTATGAACAATAATGATTCACACAACAACAAAACAAACTAGACTTCCAACTATTCGTTGAAGCTTGATTGTGCCTTGATCTTCTTTGCTCCAAAAGATGCTCACTAAGATGAAATGAAACTAATTTAGATGTAATAAAATGAGAGAATGTATGTGTTTTATGCTAATGAGCGATGAGAAAACAACTTGGGTTGGCTTGCTGTTTATAGGCAAGAAGATCAGACTGGTACGGACTGGACGGAACCAAAAAAAGGGTTCTGCCCTTTATAAATTTTGGTTCCAGCAGTCTGAAAGAAAATATAACAAAAAATCTTTCAAAGATCATCCAAATCTCTCCAAGATTATGCATACATTGAGTGAATATCTAAACAAAATATTCGATGAAATCTTCTAAAGATTTCCAAGGTGATGCAAGCCATGATGTAATATGTAGTTTTCCATTTTTAGAATTTACATGATATGTAACTAAATACTTATTTAATGTTTTTTTAAGTAACTAAACATGTTTGATCTAAAAGGTTGACACACATTTTAATTTAGAAGGCTAATATTGTGAATTGATATGTAACTAATCAAAAAGTGATTAGATGCAAATGCTTAAATGTTGAAAACTATTTAAGAAAAGCTTGTACTAATATCTAACAATCTTGACAAGCTTTATACTTTGCAAAAATGAAATTTACTTTTGTCGTTAACAAAACAAGGAAAAAATCATAAAATATAAATAACTTTTTTGGATGATATTTGTATTAACAAAAATATAGACCACAAGGAAAATATGTACCATGCTCTCCACATGCTAGATGAAAATCTCAAGAAGTTCCTCAAGGTCTTTCAGGAGACACACACCAAGCTGGATACTATTCGAATCTTGTCAAGGGCGACCACGAGCATACAAAGAAGTTCCTTGAAGCGTCAGAGGCCTACATCAAAAATGCAACAATCATCAGTGAAGTCCCAAGCCTCCTGAAAAGCTTCAATCTTCAACCCATCCAATCATCAGTCAACAACATCTACTCCAGCATCACTCTTTTGGAGAAGCAAACTGCTGCTTTGGTTAAATCCTCCACTTCTATGGCCTGGAATATCGGGCTTAGAATGTCTACTATTGAAAGTTCTCAAGCAGCTCTTGAAGAAAAGGTCAATGTGCTTCAACAAGATACCTCAGCCATTAAGGCGATGATGATTGTGATGTATTAATTCTTCAAAGGCCAGGCTACTCCCTCTACATCAGTGCCACCAACAACTCGTGCTCTCATCATTGCTCCAGCACAAGTTAAAGGGGAGAAGGGCACCGATGCCTCTGGAACTGAAAGACCTCCCTTTCACACTAAGGGGGAGCACATTAAAGAAGCCTCTGGAAATGAAAGACCTCCCTCTCACACTGAGGGGAGCACACTTGAAGAAGCCAAGGATACCTCGGACAAAGAACCCATTCAGGTTGTACCACTCTCAACTCTACCACCTCAACAACCTTAACAACAATTTTCAGCAATTTTATATTTTCTGGGGTAAACCCCTTTACCCAAAAAAACAATTTTCAGCAACGGCTACTCCTCAAGAAAAAGGAAAAGGCATAATGACAACGCCTAAGCCTATCAAGATCCCTTATGAGATAAATGGCAAAAAGTACTTACTGACTGTGGAGCAGTTGAGCGCCTATTTTGAGAAGGAGGAAAGAGTCAAGAAACTTTCTAAAGAAGAAAGAAAGAGCAAGGCTGTCCTGGTCAAGGTAGTTCATGAAAAGGCTGAGAAAATAGGGATAGATCCTAAGTCACTAGAAAGTGGACAAGCCGGCCTAAAATTCAAAGCTGCTCAGGATGTTGAGATGCTTGCTCTAAGAAAGAGAAGGGATGAAAAGGCTAGGAAAGCTGCAGAGTGAGGAAAGAAATAGTGGATCATTACAAGCTGGGCGATGTCTAGCGAGAAGAGACCAGAGCCTATCACTGATGTAAAGATCATTCCCAACTCTAAGCCAGTTGCGATGAATGTCTAAAGGGGAGTAGAGAAGAGGAACTTTGAAGATCATGATCCTCTAAAGTTCACTGACTTTGGGATCACTGAATTAGATAAACTTGGTCCTATCATAGAGAAAAAGAAAAATCTGGTTGTCAAAGACCTTATGAGATCTTTAAGTAGAAGGTATGAAAGACAAAGGAAGGTGCCCACTGAGCTTGGAATTCAATCTACTCTCCTTGAAGCTCAAGGCACTCAACCCTAACCATCCCTTGGAAAGAGAAAAATGATAGAACCTGAACAGGAAGCCAAAGTCCCGGATTCGATTGCAATAGAGAACTCCCGAAAGGCATAAAGTTTGTAAACAACTTAGTTATTGAGCAGTCTGAGAGAGGACTCTTCTTCATTGATGTCTATGAAAACCCTGCATTTCAGAGATGGAGCGACATTGATTTGGCTGGTGTTGCTTCAATGGTAAGTTACATGAATGTGGCATCTCAAATCAAGTCCCCTGAGAACATCAGGTTTTGCACTGACTTGAGGACAAAGATAAATGACCATCCTGATAAAGAAACTCTCCTCTCTAAGAAGCCGAAGCTAGAAGCACTTGGTTACCACATGGAATGACATCACTACAACAACATCTATCCTTTAACTTTTGTACTAGCTGGTAGGAACTTGTAATGACTATGAATAAACGATGTATTTTGTTAGATCAATGTTCTTTATTATGCTTACTAGTACATTCAGTATAAGAAGAAGCCTCTTGCTCACTTACAATGATTAAAACACTTAGGCTGTTTGTATATCCAAATAGGGGGAGAATGTTAGTAAATACCCAAACCCCTTAATTCTAGGATTTAAATATAAAATACCCTAAGTGTTTATGTCCTTAAACACTAACAGGTCACTGAGCGCACAGTCACTCAGTGAGTCATCTTCAGGATACTCAGAACGAGACTTAGAAGAAAAGTCTCTCCGCTCAGTGAGGCGGAACTCAAGGGGTGAAGACTGAGTCAAGAAGAAGATGATGGGTTCAGTGAGTGATGACAATAACTCACTGAATCCTATAACTCCTCATCTACTATGATCACTAAAGACTGAAGACCAAGACTGAACACTAGAAGACTAAAGAATGGGCGGGAGAAGGCGGGATAAGTTTGAACATATAAGGAGGAGTCCTTATCTGCCATAAGTCAAACTTTCCCTGAAAGGCTAACAACCAAGATCAGTGTCATCACTGACAACCAGAAAGCTACCTTGTATGTTACCTAATATAGGTTCTTGTAAACAAAGACAAAATGCATCAGTATTATGTCTCTATAGCTTATGTCAGTTTGTCTTTTAGGATATAGTTAAATTCATACTTGTATAAATAGCCATAAGGTAGGGGTGAGAGTTAAGCTTGTGCATTAATTGTGAAAAACACACACAAGCAACTTTCACTCCTCCAAATACGACTATGTCCCTAAGATAGCTTAGTGGTTCCTGATAGTTGTTCTTAGACTTAGCCTAAGTTTAGTGAGGAGTGTACACCATACTTGTCATTCAATCCCATGTGTTGTTCCGCTAACACTTGGGTAATATATTTTTTTTGATTCGTTTTAATAAAGAATATAAACGTTGAAAAATCTACTATGTAACTTAGTTTTTCAACTACTTTGCTTTAGTCATGGATCACACTTAGCCTAATTTACTGTTTTTGTTATTTGTGATACGGAAACAACAATTTTTATACGTTTTCATCCGTTTTCATTCGTTTTCATCCATTTTTATACATTTTCATCCGTTTTTATATGCTTCCATCCGTTTTTATTCGTTTTCATCTATTTTTATACAACTTGATCCGTTTTTATTTGTTTTCGTCCATTTTTTTCCTTTTTTATCCGTTTTTATTCGTTTTCATCCGTCTTTATTCTTTTTTCCATGTTTCTACGTTTTCATCCGTTTTTAGGTTTTCATATGTTTTTATCCGTTTTCATCCGTTTTCATGCGTTTTCGTTCGTTTCATCCGTTTTTATACGTTTTCAAACATTTTTATTCGTGTCCAACCGTTTTTATATGTTTTCAACCATTTTTATGCGTTTTCAACCGTTTTCATTAGTTATTTTATGTTTTCATCTGTTTTTTCCGTTTTCATGTGTTTTCAACCACTTTTATTTGTTTTCAACCATTTTTATTCGTTTTCAACCTTTTTTACGTTTTCATCTGTTTTTTTACATTCTCATCTGTTTTTATTCGTTTTCATCCGTTTTCATTTGGTTTCATTTGTTTTCATCCATCTTTATTCGTTTTTATCAGTTTTTATATGTTTTCATCTGTTTTCATCTGTTTTCAACCGTTTTTATACGTTTTCATGCGGTTTTATACGTTTTCATCTATTATTCGTTTTCATGCATTTTCATTTGTTTGTATTTGTTTTTATCCGCTTTGATTCATTATCCGTCTTTATCCATTTTTATTTGTTTGAAAACGTATAGAAACAGATGAAAACGTATAGAAACAGATGAAAACGAATGAAAATTCATGAAAACGGATGAAAACGTAGAAAAATGGATGAAAACATATAAAAACAGACGAAAACATATAAAAACGGACGAAAACATATAAAAATGTATGAAAACGTATAAAAACAAATGAAAATGTATCACGTATAAACACGGACGGACGAAAACATATAAAAATGGATGAAAATGGATAAAAACAGACGAAAACGTATAAAAATGGACGAAAGCGTATAAAAACGGACGAAAATGTATGAAAACGTAAAAACAGACGAAAACGTATAAAGACGGATGAAAACGTATAAAAACGGACTAAAAACGGATAAAAACGGATAAAAACGGACGAACATTTATGAAAACGGATAAAAACGGACGAAAACATATAAAAACGGATGAAAATGTATAAAAACAGAAGAAAATGTATTAAAACAAATGAAAACGTATAAAAACGGACGAAAACATATGAAAACATATAAAAATAGATGAAAATGTATAAATACTTATATTTAAAAAATCGCAAGGGACCAATTTTGCAAAAGAAACATATCATAAGGGACCATTTTTTGCTCATTAAATCATTTAAAAAGTTGGAAGGTCGTGTGAATGATTGGCGTAATAAGTTCTTATCTCTTGCGGGTAGGCTTCAATTGGTGAGGTCTGTATTATCTTCGATGCATTTAGATTGGGCTTTTGTCTTTATCCTTCCTACTCGTATTATTCATGAGTTAGAGCAGCTTATGAGGGGTTTCCTTTGGTGTCAAGGAGAAATGAAAAGGGGAAAGGCTAAAGTTGCTTGGGAATCTATTTGTAAGCCAAAGAAAGAAGGTGGTCTAGGTATTCGTCGATTGGATGATTTTAACATTGCTCTCATGACTACACACATTTGGAGTATTTTGACACATAAAGAGTCGTTATGGGTTCAATGGGTCCATTCTTATAAACTTCGTGGGAGAAGCTTTTGGGATGTCCCTTGTTTGGGTGATGTTAGCTGGGGATGGCGCAAGCTTCTTGCAATTAGACCCAAGGTTCGTCCTTTCATATGGCATAAGATCAATAATGGGAAGGACACATCAGTTTGGTTTGATATGTGGTGTGAGTTAAGCCCGATTCGTGAGTCGCTTACTGCTAGAGATATAGCTCGAGCAGGGTTTAATTTATCTGACTCATTTTGTGATGTGATAGTTAATGGTGTTTGGCGATGGCCGTTGGACTGGTTATTTAGATTTCCATTGTTAGCTGCACTCCCGATTCCTAATCTTAACGATATTGATGATGGATTATTATGGCACAATCTGGATGGTAACTTTAGTCGTTTTTCAGTTCCGGGTGCGTGGGAATCACTGCGTCTAAGGGCTGATTTGGTTGAATGGTGTAATGTTCCTTGGTTCTCTCATTGTATCCCGAGGCATGCAATACATTTGTGGCTTGTTATTAAGCTGAAGCTGAAGACTCAGGATCGGATGCGACAATGGGATGTTGGTCCTAACGTTGACTTAGCCTTGCTTAGATGCCCGCTTTGTGGATTGGTTCCGGATTCTCATTCTCACTTATTTTTTGAGTGCCAGTTTTTTATGCAGGTTTGGTTTCAGGTACGGGTTTTATCTGGAATGGATGTGGTCCCAACTTCGTTGGAGAGTGCTATTACATTCCTTATTCCTATATCAAAGGGGCGGTCGGTTAGTAGCATCATTTCTCGGTTACTGCTCGCTGCTACTACATACTTCGTTTGGATGGAGCGCAATACTAGGATTTTCAAGCATAAGAAGTCTACTGTTGCTGAAGTGGTTAGCATTATTATCTCCACTATTCGGTTGAAGCTGGTTACCTTCAAGTTCAAGAAGCTAACCTCGTGGGCTCGTTTGATTCTTGATAAATGGAAGATTCCAAGTATTTGTATTTCGCACGAAGGGAGTGCCAGGTAAGGGTTGTACACTTTTTCCCTACTCCAAGGTTTTTCCCTTTGGGTTTTTCTTGGAAAGGATTTTTAAGGAGGCAGACTTCCTGGGTTGACTTGCTCCCTTCGTGGATAGGCTGGATGCGGGATGCTCGCTTGTTACAAGTTTTTCTACTTGTTTATGCCTATTTAGGTGATGTAATATAGCTAGGGTCATTATGTTTATGGCATGTCAAAAACACTAGTTTATCCAGCTTTTAGCTTAAGGTTAATGTGGTACTTCTGCCACATTCCATTTGTACTTAACATTATTTTGGGTTATACATTTACCGGGGTAAAACCCTTTACCCAAAAAATTCATTTCAAAAAAAAAAAAGTCACCTTTTGATAAAATTTTAGCCGGATGAAAACGGATAAAATCGGATGAAAAAATCGCAAGGGACCTATTTTGTAAAATAAACAAACCAAAAAGGACCATTTTTTCTCAAAAAAATCACTTTGGTAAATTGCTAGCCGGTTTTAGGTCAAAAAGTGACCATATTAGCACAAAATCAAAAGTACACGTACCATATTGGAACGAAAATTAGTATACATATTATATTGGAACATTTCATAAAGTATGTGACTATTTTATGGCTTAAACCCCAATTAGTGTAACCAGTGAGCATTTGTAGTATGAAGTCATTCACAAAGATTTAAAAAGTAAAATAGAATATTACGGAGTAACTTTTAGGAATGGGATGGTGAAAATTATCATCAAATTACTCTAGTTATATACCTGTTGTGAGCTAGTAGTACGATGTAGTAGGAATTAATTGTTCCCTCCAATATACTCCGTAATTAACTTTGCCTTGACCCATATATCATAAAGTTATACAACATGAAGTAAGATACCACACAACATCATCTTTATGATAAAGCAATGCCATGTATTTAAAACCTCTAGTCTCTTTGACTTCATCCATTGATAAGATAATCAGTAATTTAATTTCATAAGGTCTTCGGTGTCGTACTACCCTTTAGATAAGTATGCATCGTCATTGTTTCCGTCTTCTAGCCCTGAATCCCCTCTCCAATTAATTTGATTGTTCTCCAATCTTCTAACTACATTTACAATCAAATTATAGCAACAAATGCAAAACAATCACATGTTTTGTGTTATCGGTTTTTACTTAGAAAGGAATGTAAAAATGTGCGTTTTGAAGTTTTTCTCTTATAAGCTATGAAATAACTTTATAATCCTTTATTATGTAAGAAATCCCTGTTTATAAACTTTTAAATTTTGTAAAAACTTGGTACCATATGTTGATCCCAGTTGAGCAAACGATCTAATATAGAAACTGACTTGTAACAAAAGCTTATCAAGTATTACGCGGAATTTAATACTTAATCTTAAGAAGAAGAACAATTAACATTCAACACCTCAATATTATTTATTAATACGAATACTCTTACAGTATTAGGGTTTTGCAACCTTGAAGTGTATCGACCTTAGATATAAAACATACGTATATCTAACCTAACCTAGGACCTCCTTTTATAGGCTAAGGAGTCCTATACAATATACAATACGTAACCTACAAGATAAATATCTTTTCCATATTTATCTAATACAATAAACTAACCGACTATACAAGACTAGCAGTGCTTACTATATACAATTAGTGGTTGCATAATACTACTAGCCGCGGTTATCTTCATCCGTGGTTACACTCTTCAGTCCGTGGTTACATCAAGCCTGTCCGTGGTTCCAGTACTTAGAGTAATTCTTTATCCAAGGAACCTAAAACCCAACAATCCTCCCCTAAACTTGATAAATTCCAACAGAATTCTTCAAGTTTTCTTTAAGCTCAAAACATCTGAATTGGAGGATGTAGCCAAACACTTACTAGCTTTAAGGATCTTCTCATACTTCTTCAACAAATCATAAGCTTGACCATCATAGGATACTAACATCTTGATACAACCAGGCTTCAACATCTGAGCAATTATTCCTGGATGCTTATTCAATTGTGGATAATCACCTTCTACAAGCATATGAATAACCTTTCCAGAAACAGTTAAAACATGAACTCCACAAGTTTGATATAAAAACCATCTAGTAACTTGACCATTGTAGAGTCCTTGCCATTCAGGTTCATCATGAGTAGGCTCAAATAGAATCTTCAAATTATGATACATCAGCCTCTCATGATAATCATTTGGATGTACTTCACCAAATTTATTTTTGTAAAGTATCCAAAGATTCATCAAATCATCTTTATCAAAATACTGAAGCATTTGAGAAAATTTATTATACTCAGAAACTTCATTGTTGAGTCTTTGAATTTTCCAAACTCCTTCACTTCCAACTAAAAGCTTAAACTCATAAGAAATGATTTGATTTACATCTTCAACAACTTTCAATTTTTTAGAATCAGATGTCACCTGAACCTCAGATTTTCTTTTTCTTTTACTTTGCATCCATTCATCATGTTCTTTAATCCACTCTTCTTCCTTTTTAGAATTCATTGGACAGAAATCATCTTTGTTAATCCTCATACATCTCTCATAAAGCTCAAAAATTCTTTCAAATGAACATCTACTAAGATTATCAGAAACATATATGCCTGAATTCTTGATAATCTTCATCAATACATTCCTCTGCTGAGCAATAGTAGGAGGTTTCCTTCTTACAACTCGCTTCTTTTCTTTACTAACCTTCCTTGTCAGTATACCCAAAAGTCTAGCTTTTCTTCATCATCAAACAAAGCCCATTCTTGTACAGTATACTCATCATTTATTAATTCAGAAGCTTCAAGATAGTTTTGTGATTCATACCATGTAGCTAACAATTTCTGACTAGCTTCCTCTTCATCTTGCTTTCTCTTCATCAAAACTGCTTTATCCTCAGCTTCAACACTTTTAGCATACTCTGCATCATAAGCTTCTTGTTCTGCTTTATTCTTAAACTTCAGCACTACTTCTTTACCTTTTCCAACATTAGATTTAACCACTTTCTTCTTCAAAGGTTTACCAATAACCAAACTTTTACCTCTGGGTTTAGTAGCAGTAGACTGAACAGATAAAACAGGTGCAATGATAGGTGTAGGAATAGATGAGGTTTTGCTTAGATTAATCAAGGTACTTGCAGCTTCTTTCTCAACTTCTTTAGACTTAGGTGGTATTATAGAGAGAGTTGTGACAACAGTGGAAGTGGTTATGATAGCAGTGGGTGTGACAGTAGTAGGAACAATAGCTAAGTCTGAAATTGCATCAGTGGTTACAAGAGTACTAACCATGGTTTCAGGTATACTATCAGTTGTTATGTTCTGCACTACTTCAAAATTCTTCAATTTTTCAAGAACAACCTCATTCCCATCTTTATCAGAAACCAAAAAATCTTGATCTCCACTATCAACATCTTCTTCCATAGGTACACTAACAGATACATCCACAGCCTCCCCTGAATTCATGCCATCACTCCTCCCCTGTTTGGATACATCATTCACATTCAGAATAGTAGAGGAGTCCACCTTCTTTTTGTTACGCCGCAGAGCTTTCAAAACAGCAACTCCAGGTCTTTTCACTTTCTCCAAAACCAAGACCCTATGCTTCAACCTCCGAATATCATTACCCTAAAGCACAGATAACTCCTGGAGACCTGAAATTGTACCCTCCAGTTTAGCACACTTAACCGTCAATTCATTTAAACGTTCAAGAATATCCTCCCCACTTCGACCTGTGTGAACTGGTCCGAGAGGTGGTTCATCGGAAAAGTCATCATGTACAAAATCATTAATCGTCAATTCAATGTCAGGTTCCAATCTATCCTCATCACTTCGAGCTGTGTTAACTGCTCCGAGAGGTGAATCCTTGGATATAGAAGACATAGCACCAGACCGAGCCTGATCATCTATGTACCCTGTAGCAGCCAGTTGGCTAGGGATACCTCCACCTGTGTGAAGCTCCAAAGAACTTTCCACATTAGGAGTTGCCAAAGGTTGGGTCTTATTGATGTTTCCACTATCCTGACCAGCATCAAAGCATGAATCAGTAGTGGAAGCCCTTCCAATCATGTCACCTCCACTCCATGTGACAACCTTATTACCCATACCACGAACACTAGCCTGAGGAAGCTTAGTGCCCTGTGTTCTCCTAGTCCATGATGCAAGACCTTCATTAAACTCAGAATCAGTAGTCAAAGTAAGCATGTGAGGAAATAAAGGAACATCTCTAATGACAACATTCTGTGGCTGATTCCTCATATGTGCAAAAACTCTAGGAAGCATACGATGTACATCATACTCTCTAGCATGTTCAATAGGTTCCTTTATTTGATGTTCCACAATCAGTTGAACAAACTTAGGATACAAATAGTATTTACCCTTCTTCCTAATATTCTGCACTAACCCCTCATATATCATCCTAGACCAGTGAAATTTCCTTCCATCAGACAAACAAATAATAGCAGTAGCAATTTTTGAAGGAAAATCATTAAAGCCTGTGGTCTTGTTACTCATACACATCAACAAAGTATGAATCAAAAACTTCCATTGTTGGGAAAACAAACTCTTAAAAAATTGTACCTTTTCACCTCTGTATGTGTATCCTAATCTCTCTAAACCAGTCACAATCTCAACATCTGAAAGATTATCAACACCATCAGCATCATCAAGCCTCAAAACTTCTCTAATGAGTTCCTCAGAAACAGAAATAGCATTCTCATCCACCTTAGTACTAAAAACCTCCAAGCCATCAACCTCTTCAAGGTTAGCATTCCTCCAAAACTGATGTATGTAGGCTTTAAGAATGGTAGGTTCAACCGTTAAAGCATAGTGAATGGGACTGTGAACAAGGAAATCAATCATTTGATGAAACCCTTCAGATCGAGCATCCTTAGTAAGTATAGCAACAAGATTATGTGAAGTGGAATACGTCTCAGCCATTGTAATTAATGATGTAAATGAAGTGGGTTTTGTGAAGAAATCAACAAAAGTGATTAGGGTTTAAGTGTATTGCCAATGGGAAGTGATTAGAAGATCAAATAAATTGATCTATCCGTGATTTTGAAGAGAGATATAAACTTTTGCCAAAGTGTCAAAACAACCCCTGTAACATCCAAAACAGAGAATCATACTATCCACTGTTTCACAACAACTATCCGCAGTTGTAACAAACCATCAGTGGATACGGATGATTACTCCTCCCAACTGGTCCAAATTAGAGCAAGTAAATCTGTGCCAATTGAAAAGTGATCTCACAAGATATGAAGGATTACACAAAAACTATATATATATATATATATATATATATATATATATATATATTTTACAAACACAAGCAGCAAACACACTAGCTCCTTATGCACACAAATCCTTCTTTCCTGCAAGACAAACACAAAACAAACACAGAGACAAAGATTATGGTTGTCAATGGTTAGAAATAGCCAGAAGTGGTTACAAAAGACCTATCCGTGGTTAAAACAGGAAAGTCAATATAGTCAACTTCTAGAACGTATCTCAGTCCAATATCCAAGAACCTCATTAACTCTCCAACCACATTAAACCTGCCCCATATTTACTTCAATAACCCTAAACTTCACTTATAAAAAGAACCCAAATATCACATAACGCCCAAACCAATCAAAAGTTTAAAAACCCTAATTGCTCCAAAATCCCCAATCAACTACAATCAAAATGTGGAACCCTAGTTGGAACAAACCAGAAGTGGTTGATCTAACCTCCTCCTCATCCTCTTCATCATCTTCATCATCAAGTGAAGATGGAAACCCATGGCTGACCTACTTTCCTCCACTAGAACCAAGACCAAGAAAATCTCCATTTCTCCCATCATCTGAAGATGATAGTGTGGTGAATCCAAGTGATGCCTCTGAAGACTCTGATGACTCTTCTAAGAAGAGGACGTCAAACCCCAAACCTTCATCATCTAACCCCCAACCAAGACCACGAGCAAGAAACCCACCACTCCCTAATGACAGAGAGGTGGTTCTTGGTCTTAGTGCACCAAGTCATGGTGCTTCTTCACACATCGTAACCAGGAAGGGAAAAGGGAAGATGGAGTAAGTTGCTGAATGGTGGTAAGAGAAGATGGAGCACAAGAAGAATATCATATCATCCATCTATCGCCACAATCCAGCTTCTTCGTTTGCATCAATCCATCCTTTCCATTTTGATCCTTAGCTGCTTCGTTTGCATATGATAAATGCATATCCAGCATTCAAACGATATAAGCAAGGATAGTAGTAGTAGAAATCATGTATAGATGTAGTCTTTATCTAGTACTTGAAGTTTCATTGTAAGCTGTAAGCTGTAAACTGTTTTGTTGAATGAACAATGTAACTTCAGTACTTCTTGAATTTCTATAATGACTTGTCTTTTATCTGCACATTGGTTAGTGGAAACACAGAACAACTAGCAGTGGATAGATCAACTCTATCAGTGGTTAGAAGCAACACTATCAATGGATATAAAAAGAAATAGCAATACTAAGATTACATGATAACAGTCCAATACTTTTACAAACTTATACAAAACAATTTGAGAGTTTTTAGAGATTAATCATTCCAATACTAACAACAAGATACTGAAATCTCCCCACATCAAAAGCTTTGGTGAGAAGATCAGCAACATTGAAATCAGTATGGATTTTTACCATTTGAATCAACCTTTTCTCATTACAATCTCTAATAAAGTGATGTCTTATCTCAATATGTTTAGTTCTAGAATGTAAAACAGGATTTTTGATAATGCAAATTGTACTGTTATTATCAATGTAAATCTTAGTATGCATAAAATTGTACCCAAAATCCAGCAATTGATTCTGAATCCAAAGAACTTGACCACAGCAACTAGCAGCAGCCACATATTCAGCCTCAGTTGTAGAATTAGCTACAATAGTTTTCTTTTTACACTGCCAAGAAATTAATCTGCTTCCCAAGAAATGACATCCTCCAGTGGTAGACTTCCTATCCGGACTAGCTCGGCATAGTCACTATCGATGTAGGCCACCAAATCAAAAGGAGAATCCTTAGAGTACCAAAGGCCCAATTTAGGATGACCTTTCAAATATCTAAAGATCCTCTTAACAGCATTCATGTGTGAGGTATTGGGTGTTACTTGAAATCTTGCACACACATACCGAGAACATAATGTCCGCCTAGATGCGATAAGATACATCAAAGATCCAATCATGGATCTGTACAACTTCAAATCAACTTTGGGACTTCCATCATCTGGTAGCATAGGTTTCTGAGTCTCCATAGGTGTACTTGCACTTTTTACATCTTGAAACCCAAATTTCTTCAACACATCTGCTACATACTTGTCTTGACTAATGAAAATACCATCAGTCCTTTGTTGAACCTGTAGCCCCAAAAAGAAAGTGAGTTCTCCCATAGAACTCATCTGAAACTTATCATGCATAAGTTTCTCAAAATCTCGGCATAGCTCCTTGTTAGTGGAACCAAAGATGATGTCATCTACATAAACCTGAACCAGTAGAATATCATCTTTGTGCTTTCTAATGAACAAAGTTTTATCAATCAGTCCTCTTTTAAACCCATTGTCCATCAAATAAGTAGATAGGCATTCATACCATGCCCTAGGAGCCTGATGCAATCCATACATAGCCTTCCTCACCCTGTAAACCTTGTCAGGATGATCAGGATCTTCAAAACCAGGAGGTTGAAAAACATAAACCTCCTCATCAATAGTGCCATATAAAAATGCACTTTTAACATCCATCTGATACACAACAAAATTCTTGAATGAAGCATAAGCCAAAAACAATCTAATAGCCTCTATCCTTGCAACTGGTGCAAATACTTCATCATAGTCCAAACCTTCAGTTTGTGTGTATCCTTGAGCAACCAACCTGGACTTGTTCCTCACAACAATTCCTCTTTCATCCCTCTTGTTTCTGAATACCCATTTAGTCCCAATAGCCCTCTTTCCATTTGGAAGATCAACCAATGTCCAAACCTCTTGAAGTTTGAACTGAAGAAGCTCCTCTTGCATTGATTCTACCCATCCTTCTTCTGTTAAAGCTTCTTCCACTCTCTTGGGCTCCTTTTGAGACAAAAAACAAGCAAACAAGCAATTTTGCAGATCTTTATGACTGTTTCTTTTGTGAAGAGATCTTGCAAAGAACCCATGTTCAGGAAAGGGTTCATTGTGCTTTACCTTGCTTCTTGTTTGAACTAGAGTATTCAAATTTCCAAGAATCTGTTCCTTGGGATGAATCTTGTGAATTCTGGTAGTAGTAATTGGACTTTCATTAATTACAGTTTCCAAATTTGATAAATCAGCATTGAAGAATTCATCCAAGTCTTCATCATCAGTAGGAGTATCAATCTCAATTAAATCAGGCATATTAGGATCATGTGGATACTCCTCATCACCAAATAATGGCTTTGGATTTGGTCCAAAGAAAGTACTATCACCAGTACTTGTAGCCGGAATGTCACTTGAACTATCAGTGGTAGAAGATGGCTTGTCAGCGTTTACAGATGACCTATCAGCACTTTCAGTAGGCTTAGCAGTGCTTGCAGACTGCTTTTTCTTCTTTTCAATTTCTTCTACCGACACTGAGTTATCTTGCAACAACTCATCCTTATCTTGATGATGATCAACATGGCCTCCAGTATTCAGTACATCATCACCAGAGGGACCTTGCTTGTGAATGATGGAAGGAACAGAACCAGCTTTCCACTTTTCAACCAAATAGAACTCCTTTGGAGAATCAGCTTCCTTTGAAGATGTATCTATTTCAGAATCCTTTTGTATACCTGCATCAGCATTAGTGGAAGTTCCTGCAATGATAGGCTCATAATTCATAGATTTGGTTAACATATCAATGTTAAACAGCCAGTCTGGTCCTTTGGTCTCAACACTAGGAGTCTTTTCACTGAATTGAACATGTAGGTTCTCTTCAACAAGTCTAGTCCTCCTATTGTATACTCTAAAGGCTTTACTATTTGTAGAATAGCCTAAAAAGTATCCATCATCTGCTTTTTCTTGAAACTTGCCTAGATAGTCTATGGTATTCAAAATGGTAACAAGACACCCAAAAGGTTTTAGAAATGCAATCATTGGCTTCCTATCATGTAACAGCTCATAGGGGGTCTTGTTATGAGCCTTCACTACCTTACTTCTGTTTTGCACATAACATGCAATTCCTACAGCTTCAGCCCAAAAGGTAGTTGGTAACTTAGACTCTGACAACATTGTCCTAGCAGCCTCAATTAGTGTTCTATTTTTCCTTTCAGCTACACCATTCTGTTGTGGTGTTCTAGCAACACTAAACTGTCTTTCAATACCTTTAGCTACACAGAACTGATTCATCACATCATTCTTAAACTCAGTTCCATTATCACATCTGATTACTTTGACCTTATGATTTACTAGATTTTCTATCTTAGTAATGAAACTCTTAAAAATCTCACTAGTCTTACTTTTAGTAGCCAAAAAGTATACCCAAGAAAATCTACTATAATCATCAGTGATAACTAGGCAATACTGCTTATGATTCAAGCTTCTAACAAAGGTTGGTCCAAATAAGTCCATATGAAGCATAAACAGTGGTTGTGTTATGGTGTGTACAGTTTTGGTCTTACAAGAAGCTCTATGTTGTTTTCCTTTTTGACAGGCCACACACAGTTCCTTACATTCAAAAACCTTTGAAGGCAACCCTCTCACTAAGTTTCCTTTTACCAGTTTATTGATTGTTTTGTAATTGAGATGACCTAGCCTTCTATGCCACAATTTTGACTCATCTACAGATGCTTTAGCAAACAAACATGAGGACCTATTAGGAAGAACATCTTTAAGATCAAAACAATATATATTTTCCTTCCTAGGTACCCTAAGTTGTATAAACTTCTCATCAGGCATCTTAAACTCAGGAGATAACACCACACACTCAGTTTCCCCAAAAAGTACCTAGTTTTTCTTATCACACATTTGAGAAACACTGAATAAATTGTACTTAAGTCCTTGTACCAAATAGACTTTTTCAAAGTCTAAACTTCCTGTTCTGATTGTGCCTCTGCCAAGTATCTTTCCTCCCTTTGGATCATTGCCAAATGCCACATATCCTCCATCAAAAGCTTCAAAATCTTCCAAATTGCTTCCATCCCAGGTCATGTGCCCAGAGCAACCACTATCAAAAAGTCCTTTATCTTTTAGCTCAGTTTGAAGATTGCCCTGCACATAAAATTACACAAGTTAGTTCCTCTTGTGGACCCAAGCCAGTACTGACTTGGGTCTGCCCTGTGCATCAAAATATTCAAATTTCTTTAGGTCCATTGATGCACAGTTGACATGTGGTAAAACCTTAGTCTTAGGCTTCCATTGCCAACTTGCTGAGGCCTTAACAGCATAAAAATGATTTCCAACCACTGTATCAGTTATCACCTTTGGAATTTTTAAAACTTCTTTTAAATCAGTGGTGATATTTTGCTTAACAGTGGTTTGATCCTGCTTAGCTGTGTTTACATTTTGCTTAGCAGTGGTTGGAACCCATTTAGGTGAAGCAGTGACAATAGATTTTGTATTCCCATTCCTCATCAGCACTGCTCTTGGAATCATGTTACTGTTAGGATGAGGGTTTATTTTTCTTGAAAAGTTTTGGTGATTTACCCTCCTCCAATGATTCCAAACTTGTGGTCTGTTTTTATGACAATTTCTCTGTAAGTGTTCAAAACTACCACACACAAAACAAGCCTTTTTAACATACTGAAACTCATCACCTAATCTGTTAGAAATTAGACCATTGAAGCTTCTTTGATTACCCCTAGGGTTATATTGTTTCATCTGGTCCCTAGGAATTTCCCTGTACTCTACAACTTTCTTGGTAACTTTAGCTCCAAATCTAGGTACAAGGTTGACTTGCTGAGAATCAACTTTCTTAGCTTTCTCTATCTTTTCAGACTTAGTTGATTCAGTTCTATCATCCTCAGAATCTGATTCCCAATCTTCTATAATGGGAGCATCAGTTAACATATCAGAACATATCTTAGGTGTTTCAGTCTTATTTATCTCTTCAACAAGTTTGTTAAAACTGAATTCACTACTAAATGACAGTTCTTTAGCAGGTGGTGCATGTTTCATCAAAGAGGGTGGTGGCATATTATTGTATCCTAGACCAGTACCATCTTTGAACAGTTTTTGACCTATTGGCTTATTTACTAGATCAGAAGCATATTGTATTTTAGCAACCCTAACAACATGTTTTTCTTTTTCATCTAGGGCCTTTTGTTTTACACTCTCTGCCTCTGATAGTTTATCTTTAAGCATTTTAATCTCTCTGTTTTTAAGATCAATTTCACCACCTAGTATATTGATCTTTTCTACATACTCAAACTCACATTTAATACAGAATTTTAGCTTCTCTTCCACACCTTCTAGACCAACTCTATATCCTAAGTTATCTAGAGTCAATCTCTCTACTTCTTTTCTCATACTCTCAGTGATAGCTTTTTGAGATTCTAAGTTATCAGAACATGATTTAAAAGAACAAGTAGATGTTTTAGAATCATTAGATACCTCAAAATCTGAACCAGAAGATGAAGCATAGGCCATTTGAGCAAAGTTATGCTCTTTTGAAGCTTCACTAGCAAGAAAAGCTGCATTTGGACCTTCTTCAATCTGATCACTCCAATCATAATCACCAATCCCATCCTGAGCAACCAAAGCTGAAGAAGCAGCAGGCTCTTCTGATGTCTTCTAAATGCCTTCAATTCTTTTAGGAGCTCGACATTCCCTAGCAAAGTGACCTTTATTTTTGCAGTTAAAGCACTCCATCTTGCTTTTGTCGAATCCAGCTCTCCTTTGACCATCATACTTGACCTGTCTTCCAGTCCTCCTTAGAAACTTCCTTGCTTGGAGAGTCAACATAGCCATTTGCCATTGTAGATTGATCTCATCAAGATCATCAGGATCAATTTGATCCAGATCTTGATTCAGCACAGTAACACTTGTAGTTAAATCAGACAGAAAGGCACAAATTGCACCATCACTGATATTATCACTAACAGTGGTAGTGTTTGCAATAGCCGTGGTTATACCATAGGCAGCAGTGGATACATCTTGTGGGCTTTTGTGATTAGTGGATACAAAAGCAATGTTTTGATTAGTAGAAGATGAGTGAGAAAAGTTATTCTCAGACTCATAAACCTTCAAGTTATTGAAGAGATTGTCGAGAGTCATTGTAGCAAAGTCCTCTTTATTTCTCCACACAATTGTATGCATAGCCCATTCAGATGATAAACTCCTGATGAACTTCAAATTAATATCTTCTTGAAGAAACTTGAAACCCACTAACTTCAGTTGACTGATAAGTTTTTGAAGTCTATTGTATGTACCATCAATCTTTTCTCCACTAAGAGCAGTGAAGGTTTCAAATTGATGCTTGAGCATATTCATTCTTGACTTCTTTGTAGCTTCATTACCAGCAAACCTTAATTCAAGAGCATCCAATAATTCTTTAGCAGACTCATATTGATCAAAGTCCAAGGCAAACTCATTAGGTATTCCCATGGAGAGAATACTGAGAGCTTTGATCTCCATTTTCCTCTTAGCTTTATCAGGTTCACTAACAATAGCAATCTCCAGTCCATCCTCACCCTTTCTAGGAAGAGTGTCTCCCTTTTCAACAACATCCCAGAGAGCATAATCAATCATACGAATGTATTGCCTCATTCGCATCCTCCAGATTTGGTACTCACCATGTTTGAGCATGGGCACTTTTGAAGCAGTCACCATGTGAGTTTCGTCAGACATCTTAACTTACTTGAGTAAAGATTAACAGACTTCTTCTTGGTTACAGTTTCTAGATCACAAGCTCTGATACCACTTGTTGATCCCAGTTGAGCAAACGATCTAATATAGAAACTGACTTGTAACAAAAGCTTATCAAGTATTACGCGGAATTTAATACTTAATCTTAAGAAGAAGAACAATTAACATTCAACACCTCAATATTATTTATTAATACGAATACTCTTACAGTATTAGGGTTTTGCAACCTTGAAGTGTATCGACCTTAGATATAAAACATACGTATATCTAACCTAACCTAGGACCTCCTTTTATAGGCTAAGGAGTCCTATACAATATACAATACGTAACCTACAAGATAAATATCTTTTCCATATTTATCTAATACAATAAACTAACCGACTATACAAGACTAGCAGTGCTTACTATATACTATCAGTGGTTGCATAATACTACTAGCCGCGGTTATCTTCATCCGTGGTTACACTCTTCAGTCCGTGGTTACATCAAGCCTGTCCGTGGTTCCAGTACTTAGAGTAATTCTTTATCCAAGGAACCAAAAACCCAACACCATCTTCTCTACTTCCTACAACACAACTCATAGCTAAAGATGACATATAAAGTTTCCTGTATAGTTCGAGAACAATTGTCATTGTAGATTCATATCTACTTTGGTCCAGTAAACACTATAAATACTATATTAGACTTTAGTGCATAGAATCTATGAACCTATGTGCTTGTGTTTTTTCCTGATAACATATCATTTGATTTTGTTTAAACAGTGAACATATCTAATGTTTCATCAATGATATTCACCTTTATAATAGTATGAACAACGCCTGGAGGACCATGATCTAAATTAGACTACCATATTAGGAACATGCTAGTGTGAGCTAGTTAGAGCTTCAATAGTACATTTAATAGTACAACAAATACCAATTTTAACAGTTAAAGCACAATTTTATAACCAATTGGAAAACAATAAACTGATGATGAATACCTCTATAGTGAAGCTGCTTTGATAATATAAAATCCATGCACTTGTCAATTTTGCTAGTTTTAAATTTAATAAAGTATAGTCGTCCTTTGTCCAATGATAAGATGTTCGTCTTTGCTTCCATTAGACACCCCCATTCCTTTCTCTTGAGACACTCTTTGTTTTAACAATAGGCAGAGAAATACAACATCTTGTTAAATGAGCCTGATGACATCAAGTTTAATAGAAAAGTTTATTCGAAAGAAAGTATTATTGAAATAATGTTTGATACCTTAAAACTTATTAGTTGTTGAACATTAAAAGTAAAGAAGGAAATGGCAACTAATCATAAAAGGAGGATCATAAACGCTTCACCAATCCTTACTTATGCATGTTATTTCACATAAAACACATGCACAATGGCAATGTCCCCATCTGCAAAAACATGTGTCATCTTTCTCTTTGAAATTGTCGCCTATGTTCCAGATTAACATTAGCAACTAAGCAACAAAACAACTTTATAGTAAAAAACCACAAATAATATTTCAGTAATACCACTCCAGTAGTAAACATAGAACAAAATCTAAACACAACACACTTTGATAATCAAATCCCTAACCATAAACATCTACAAATTACACTTAAAACTATATAACAAGTTTAGTGTATAAAACTAAGGTTTCATGGAAGTTAAAGTGGATTGCCATAATGATTTAGAAGGCTCGAGTGCTTTACTTGAGTAGTTTTGCAATGTTTCTTTTTCTTTTGTCATTATTGGTAGTTTCATTTTGTTAAGTTATAAGAATGGTGTGTCATTCTTATATAAGAGTCTGTAAGTTGCACATGTTGGGCATTTTTTGTCGCCCTGATCGGGCTGAGGGCATGGGATTCACCCATGTCATTTGTACTTCTATGTTTTTGGTGTAATTGAATTTTACCGGGGTGAATTAACCCTTTTACCCAAAAAACAAAACTAAAGTTTCTTGCATATTAACTGCAACTAACATACTAAAACATCAAACTAACAAACATTTTACGACTGGGTCGCTTCATTATGAGCCTATCATCTAAATAAGGCAACTTTATTAGAGCTTGCATCAATGTCTTTTGCATTTAACTATCCAATTAGAAAACATCTATTCTTTAATCAATATTTTAACAACAAATAAATAGTGGTCCCAAAATGCAACATAAAATCACTCAGAGCATTAGGTACCCTGGAGCCGTCCCTCTGATGCCGTGGGAAAAAGTGCTTCAACATCAGCACATTTTCTCATAACACTAAAATTCACCAAAACACCAAAAACACATCTCCCTCTTATAACACTAGTTTCTGGTGCCGTCATGCATCCTTTGACCCTACATATTTTCTTTTTTTTCATTTATTTAAAAAAACATTCACATTTAACTAAAATTAATTCACTAATAAAAAAATACATTAAAAAACATAAAAATAAAAACAGCACATATTAGTTATTTTCTTGCTTAATGATCCTTCAAAAGAATTGAAAAATAAAGTATTTACAGAAAGTAGGCCTTGTCAAAATATAATGTCTTAAAACTTAATGGGCTTAAAGATTATGTTTTAATGTTTTATACCTATTCAAACCCTAATATCACATACAAAAAAACGCACACCACCCTTTTCTTATCTCATCTTGTAGTCAACAAAACATATCATCACCTACCTTTTCTTATTTCAATCTTCATAAGAGTCGTGGGTACCCTGCGCCATGGCTGGTGTTTTCCTGCAAAACACAACCGGAAGGCGCAAGCTCCACACCATGGCTCGCATTTTCGCGTCCTGAGCCGTCACGACCAGCCCAAATGGTCTCGGAAAACGCGATGTGACGGCGCAAGCATGGTACCGAGCCTCGCGTACCTCCTTTTTTGTTTTTGGCGTTATCCCGTTTTTTCTGTTTGTATGAGAATATAAGGTGCTTTGTTATAAAAATGAGATAAGAAAGTGGACGAATTTGTTTGTTATGGTTGTGTAATTTACGAGAGGATTTTACACTTTTAGAACATTAGGTACCCTGGAGCCGTCCCGCTGGTGCCGTGGGAAAAAGTGATGCCACATCAACACATTTTCTCATAACACTAAAATTCATCACAACACCAAAAACACATGTCCCTCATATAACACTAGTTTCTGGTGCCGTCATGCATCCTTGGACCCTACATATTTTCTTTTTTTCATATATTTAAAGAAGCATTCACATTCAACTAAAATTATTCACTAATAAAAAAAATACATTAAAAAAACATAAAAATAAAAACAACACATATTAGTTATTTTCTTGCTTAATGGGCCTTCAAAAGAATAGAAAAATAAAGTATTTATAGAAAGTAGGCCTTGTCAAAATATAATGTCTTAAAACTTAATGGGCTTAAGGATTATGTTTTAATGTTTTATACCTATTCAAACCCTAATATCACACACACAAAAACGCACACCACCCTTTTCTTATCTCATCTTGCAGTCAACAAAACATATCATCACCTACCTTTCTTATTTCAATCTTCATAAGAGCCTTGGGTACCCTGCGCCATGGCTGGTGTTTTCCGACAAAACTCAACCGGAAGGCGCGAGCTCCACACCATGGCTCGCGTTTTCGCTTCCTGAGCTATCACGACCAGCCCAAATGGTCCCAGAAAACATATCATCTTTTTTCAGTTTGTATGAGAATATAAGGTGCTTTGCTATGAAGATTGTTGATACAAAAGTTGGGTGTTCCTTGTTTGGACTCTGGTTCCCGTATCAATTAGATCTTAATGCTTGAGGGCTAGGATGCCCTTTATATACACACGAAATCCTTATTGGTTTCGTGTTCCCCAACCTTCCAGTATCCCGCCTAAGTCAGTCATTCAATACCTATCTCTAAAAATAAGAGATATCCGATATCTTAAGCCATAAGTAACTTCGGGTTTCGGCCTTCGTGAGCCCAAACCGTTACCGGGTCGGCCCAGTCATACTGGGCTTGCTAGTAGCGGTCATTGGTCGGGTTCGTGACCCGAATGCGGACTATACGTCATCATGTCCCCCCAGTCTAATATGCGCAGGGTGAAGCCCGCGGATGTTAGACTAATAGTTGTAGCCCATAAATTCTTGATGGCGGAGAAGCTTCATAGGTTTCCGTCGAAAATACGATGAACCTAGTCGGTAGAGTCAAATACACCCTCGGAAATGTGGGAAAGTGCATGGAAAGTGGGCCACCTCAGCGACTGATAGCCACACGTTTGGAGGAAGTGGGATCCACGCGGCAAGCATCCCATGGATGTGAAACCCTATATAAACCACCGCCTCCCATTTACTGTGTTTATCACAGTAAAAAAAAACATTTACGCCATTGTTGAAAACTCAAAACACCATCCAAGAAACCGTTAAACTTTCAAAGGTAACAGCGCGTGCGCATTTGAAACCTTATAATGGTCCGTGGTTTGACTGACTTTGCATCCGATATGACCGAGGATGAACTGCGTGAGTTCACCTCAGAATATTATATCCCGATGGCGTTGCATCCGGTGGTTCCGGCTGCGCAAGCGTCAATAGCGGATTTCCCCGAAGAGAAAGTAGGGGTATACACACGTTTTTTCGAATTCGCGAATCAACGTGTGCCCATATCCTTATTCTTGTGCGATGTATTAAATTACTATCGCCTGCACATATCTCAGCTGCACTGTATAGGTGCAGCAAAAATAACAAACTTCGAGGTTAATTGCCGTTTATTGGCGATTAACCCCACTATCTACCTCTTCCGCGCGTTTTACCACAAGACATGGTCAAACGGTTGGGTTTCGTTTGCTAAGCGCGCAGGGGGGCTGCAATGTTACACTGAAAAACTGGACACGCTTAGGAACAGGAGGGAAAAAATTTTTGGGTCGATGAAGCGTTGTTCACTTGCCGTTTCGCCTTCTACACCCAAAGTTCGCTGCCAAAGGATGAGCGCCCCTCCTCTGGAACATACAGCGCTGATGATGCGAATACGATAAACGCCAATCGTATTCCCATCAATTCCTACCCCGAGGAATTTTTGGTGCACGTGGGCATCAGCCGCAATTATTTTGGTAGATCTGATGAGGTGCCAACCTTCTTAGACGCGGATGGCCAGGGTGGGTGCTCGTCCTCCGCATTCCTTTGCTTTATTAATGTGAGCCTTTCTTTTCATCTTTGTACTTTTTGTAACATGTTTGTTGTTTGTTTCTTGCTGCGCAGAGATGGATCTATTCGGCGTTGTGCATTTGGCGAAGCCGCGCCAGGTTACTGTAGGGATGCGCCTGTTGAGAGAGGGGGAAGATCCTATTCTGGAAGCTACTGCGGGGCGCACCATGGAAATGGAGTTGGGAGAGACGGGGGGTAGTTCGTCCGTTGCGCTGGAGGCCATCCCTCTGCGCAGCGTACCCAGCCCCAGGGGTCCCTCCCCTGTAGTGGAGCAGGCACACGCAGAAGTAGTACAGATAGTGGAGCCCACTCATGCGGAGCCAAAGGATGCAGACCAAGGGGTCAAGCGTAAGAGAGCGCCTAGTGGTGATGGCGCAGGTTCCTCTAGGAAGCGCCATGTGATTCCGGAGGTGGAGTCATCATCGGAAGAATCATCGCCCCTGCGCGTGACTGAGACTACTCCTCCCATGTAAGTATTGCTGCCGCAGTGCTTAATATATCTTTGTTTGTTTGATGAAGTAATCATAAAAATCCTTTGTTTGCTTGCAGTGTTGAGATCGCTGGGAGTACTGCTGGACTCACTGAGGATTCATCACCCAAGGCGAGTCCTATGCGCACTGACTCTCCCATTCCAGAGACTCAAGGCGTTGATCCGTTGGTAGCTGGGGATGTGCCAATGGATCAACTGGTTAAGGAGCTTGGGTTGGCTGCTGCACATCAGGCTGCATTGGTGGCGCAGCTGAAAGCGAGGTATGTTGGCTAGCGCCCAGGCTGAGGTAGAGGCAGCGAGCTCTCATTCCCAAAAGCTTGCCGAAGAAAAAATGTCACTTTTGATCCAAATAAGCCAGGAGCGTGCTGCATCAGCGGATTACAAGGCTTCGTGCCTCTGGGCTTTGAAATATTTGGAAAAGGGGAAGGAAGAGCACTTCTCTCGGCTGGCAAAGTTCCGTGAAGCTGTAGATGGAATGCTGAAGGAGCAGGAGATGAAGCTGCGAAAGCTCAGCATTGAGTATGACGAAGAGCTATATCCCCATCTTGTTTCTTCTATTGCTGAGCGCAGGTGGCTCATCAGCCACGGTCTGCGCCTTGCTGCCCTCAGTACCTTAGAATCTTGAGAGGTGGTAGATGCATTTGGGGGGGTTGTGCAGTGCGCGTTGGCGCGTGGCAAGGCAGAAGCTATAGAAGAGCTCCATGAGGTTGGTCTGCTGAAAGTTCATGTCGATAAGGTGCCTGGGTGTAACGAGCACGCATATGATGATCTGGTCACTGCGATGGGGAAGATGAAGCTGTTGGAGCTTCCTCTGATTGCGCAGTTGGAGCGCGACCAGGATTATCCCATAGGGGTAATTATGGAAGGACTAACCTTGGCCCGCCATCGTGCCGAAAATGCAGAGGCGCAACCTGACTATTATTTGAAGCCTGATGAGTCCCAGCTGCAGGTGCCTATTTGTGCTCGCCCCCGCGACATCTTGAACCCTTTCGCACTTGAGAAGGAAGTTCCTTTAAGGGAACCCTTAGAAGCTCATGCTACGAGGCTTGCCAAGAATAAGAGTGTTAAGGGAAAGGCCATTCTGTGTGGTCTTGGCGCAGCGCATCTTCCTAGATCTGACGGGGTACCTGTTAGTGTTGCCACGGTATCACGCCAAGATTCTGATTTGTTGAAGAAGCTAAAAGAGGCTGGGGACGCTGCAACCCATGTGGAGAGCTCATCTCTTAGGCATTGTAATAGTATGTAGGTTATATCTTCTTTGTAAATATCCTTTTATAAGAACTCGTGGTCCTTAATAAAATTTTCCTTTTGTTGAATGCGTGTTGATGTGGTTGCGACTTATAATGTTTGTACTCAGGTATCTGTCTTTGCATAAAAAACATACTTGTTGTCTAAGAATCAAACTGTTACATAAATGCGAATAATAAACGTAGTTCATAATCATGTATGAAAGTCATGATCTAACATACTTGAAGTATAAATTCTAAGTACGTGTATCATAATCGTGTATGGCGTGATATGCAGCGTACTGTAAATATCACATCAAGGAGTCAAGAGTCTTGATTCCTAGTTTGTTAAACGTGCACATTATGCATTATTGTGCACCCATCGTGGAATGCGCATTAAACTTATTCCAACGTCTTGAAAATAAGGTGTTTAACGAGGATGCATGATCCAATGTTGATGGGTTTGCAACCCTCTTACTCAACGAGTTATTTAGTAGGTTTACTCATCCTTTACACCATCGTAGGTTTTAGTAAGTGCATGCACGCCATGTAGGCAAAAGATAATATAGTAACAATGTTGAAACATAAATATTATGTAAATAACAAATTGAAATGTGTCGCGGAGTTAGCTAGAAACCACGACATTTTATTAATACTTTCAAGTTTTTGTAAAAAGAAAAAGAAATTTGCCTAAGTAAAACAAAATGTAAATACACGGATATTTATTGAGCACTTTTATTAAAGTGCGGGGGTGTCCGTCTTGCCGGGCCATAGCCGTTCCTAGAGATAACATCGCTTAAGATTGCAAATGTTCCATGTGCGTGGTAGTTCACGACCATCCATGTCACGCAGCTTGTACGCGCCCCTTCCTAATGCTTCAATGACCTCATAAGGTCCTTCCCACTTCGGTCCAAGTTTTCCTGTATCTTCTGCATGGCTCGCATCATTGGCGCGATATACAAAGTCGCCTGGTCTGAATGAGATACTTCGAACTTTAGCATCATAGTATCCTTTCATTTTTGACTTAGCTCTCGCCTCGCATATAGCTGCGCGCTCGCGCCTTTCTTCTAACAGGTCCAAGTAAATACGCCGTTCATCGTCATTGGTTGTGACGTTAACTTCGGTGGTACGAATAGTTGGCATCCCAATTTCGGCTGGTATAACGGCTTATGTTCCATAGACAAGAGAAAAGGGAGTGTCCCCCGTGCTAACCTTGATTGAAGTTCGGTGCGCCCACAAAACATGTGATAACTCTTCCACCCACCCCCCTTTGTGTTTGTCTAAGCGTGCTTTAATTCCTTCACCCAGACTTCGATTTGCACGCTCGACTAAACCATTGGTTTGTGGGTGTTTAACTGACGCGAACTGTTGTGTGATATTTAGTTTTTCGCACCATTCCTTGAAAGGGTTGTCACATAATTGTTTCCCGTTGTCCGAGATGATTTCCCCAGGTAATCCGAAATGGCATACGATATTCTCCCAAACAAATCATTTTACCTAATTCCCTGTAATTGTCGCGACCGCCTTTGCTTCTATCCACTTGGTGAAATAGTCTATAGCCACTATAAGGAATTTCAATCCTCCTGCTGCAACAGGGAAGGGGCCGGCAATGTCGATACCCCATTTATAGAATGGCCATGGCGACGTAATAGGTGTTAGCTCCTGTTGTGGTTGTCGTAGAATGGGTCTGTGAACTTGGCAGTCGCCACACTTTCTTATTAGGTCCCGCGCGTCACGTTGCATCGTAGGCCAGTAGTATCCTGACCGTAAAGCGCGCGCCACAACGGACCGTGGTCCTGGGTGCATACTACATGAACCTGCGTGGATCTCTCGGAGTACGTAATCTGCCTGAAGGGGTCCAACACATCGAAGCCATGGTTGTAGAAATGAACGCCGATATAGTACGCCGTCTTGAAGTTCAAACCTCTGTGATGTGCGCCGTACTCGTCGGGCGTCCTTCTGCTCTTGGGGCAATACACCCTTGCTTATAAACTCGACGATTGGAGTCATCCATGTAGGACCTTGTTCCTCTATCACCGTGGATATCTCCATCTCCGGGATGGATTTGCTCTTCAGAGTTTCCACCAATACTTGTTTTGATAGGTGCGCAAAGCTTGTGGATGCAATCTTGCTCAGTGCATTCGCCTTTCTGTTTTCCCCTCTAGGAACTTGTTTGATGGTGAACCTGTCGAAGCCCTGGATTAGGGACTTGGTCTTGTCGAGGTATTGAATCATGTTGTCCTCTTTGGCCACATACTCGCTCAACACGTGTGTTAATACAAATATCGTCATTAAACGTTATTCATATTTTTGATCTTTGCCTAAGTTTTGTTAACGACAAAAGTAAATTTAATTTATAAAAGCTTAAAGCTTGTCAAGTTTATTAGATATTAAAACAAGCTTTCTCAAACAATATATTCATCATTCAAGCATTTACATTTATGATTAGTAACATCTTGATATGACTCTAATCATTATGTATGATAGTAGTTTGTAGAATGTGTTAGGTTCTTAAAACCAAACACTACTTAAGCATTTGCATATTTCTATAAATAGTAATACAACATTTGACATCATGTATTACATCATGGAAATCATTAAAAGATTCCATTAGATATTTTGTGAAGATTTGTACTCTTCATATCTTGCACAATCTCACTTAGATAGAGTTGACTTTAGGCAAGATTTGATATCTTGGTCGACTGGCGGTACCAAATTGGTACACAGGCGGAACCCTTTTAAGGGGTCCGCCGTCCGTGGACGCTCCTGTCCAATTTGGCTATAAATAGCAATGCCAAGCCAAGTAGTTTCTTATCCCTTTCTAACATACTCTCATACATATCTTCTCTAACCCTTCTATCTCAGTTTCATATCATATTAGTGATCTCTTTTGTAGCAAAGAAGATCAAGTCATATTCAAGCTTCAACGAGAAGTTGGAAGTCTTGTTTGTTTAGTGTTGTATGATCTAGTGTTGATCCATACTTCATTGTTGTATCAAACCATCATAATCTTGTGAGTGTGAGTGGTTAGTATTTTAGTCCTCAAAATACATTGTGTGTGGGAGTAGTTGTACCCTTGGAAAGAACTCGACATCTAGCTTAGTGTCGGAAATAGTGTAAGCGAAGTGTAAAGGTTTTCTCCGCCGGTGAAAGGAGCTTGTTGACTAGTGAAGTTAAACTCTCGAGTGTGAGACTCGGGGAGTGGAGTAGGGCAAGGAAAAAGAGTCCTTGTAGGCCGAACCACTATAAACAACTTGTTGTGGTTTGATCATTTCTTTCCTTATTTACTTATTACATATTGCTTGCATATTTCATTAACATACTTAAGATCAATATCAATTGATCTTTCAATAAGTATCAAAACAAAGATTTTAATCGGTAAACTATTCAACCCCCCTTCTAGTTTTCTACAATTGGTACCAGAGCCTCGTTGCTCAAGAATTTCTAAAATAACTTGTATTTTATAAACTTGAAACGATCCATGGATTCTGAAAACTTTAAAGAAGGGCAATCTATGCAAAGACCACCACTCTTTGAAACCAATGGATTTATCTATTGGAAAAACCGTTTTGAAACATATGTAAAATCAAAAGATATAGATCTTTGGTTAATTATTGTTAAAGGAGATTGATGAGTGTGTAAATACTCATCATTTTTGTACAAATTAGACTGCAAAAACATCTGAAAACACTCAGTAATGCATCAAAATGATAAAAATATCACAAATAAGTGTTTTATGTGTTTTAAATGCAAAAATATCAAAATCTGGTGAAAAACGTATCAAGTTTTCATAATTGGCAGTTTTAGTCCCCCAAGTTTCAAAAGTTGTCAAAAACAGTCCCTGGTAAAACCAAATAAAGAAAAATGTTATTCAAGGTCCCTGAAATATTATAAATTGTCAAAAATGGTCCTTGAATAAATCTTTTGTTAAATGGCAGAAAAGGTCCCTGAACTTTCATAAAATGTCAAGTTTGGTCCCTGGAAAATTGAGAATGTCAAAACTAGTCCTTGTACTATTGGAACTTGTCAATATTGGTCCCTTGTGACAACTTTGGAAAATTACAGGATTGGTCCCTCATCTTTCAGAAAATTACAAAACTAGTCCTTGTATAACTAAGCCTTGTCAAAACCCAATTAGACCCCTGCCACTTAACCCTTTTGACCCCTGTCTTTAGCCTTTTTGACCCCCTAGTCAAACTCAGTCAAACAACTCAACCCCGCCCAACACCTTATCCTGTACACCTTTCCCCTCCACTTGCCTATCCTCTGCAACACCTCACCCAAATCACACTCACCAATGCCTTATCCCTTATCCTCTAAACCATAATCATCACCCCTACTTATCACCCCCCCCTAGCTGCAAAGTCAGAGCCACAGAAGTCAAATTGTTCTTTTCCCGCCAAAATTGGAAAAGTGGCCAATATGCCCCAAACTCTCCCATTGGCTCTGAAAAAAGGTGGGATTTGATCTAGAGGACACGTGGAAGCTTTTGGAAGTATAAAATAGGAAGAAGAAGGAGAAGACAAAGGGTAGTTAGTTTTAAAAATTTTAAGTATGTCGTTTTTTATGTTTCTGTTTTAATAAAACTCTAGGATGTAATCTTTGTGTTTCATTGTAACAAACTCAAGTAGTATTATCTGTATAATGTACCTTTAAACATCAATTTCAAAGTTTAATCAAGTTTCAAGTTTTTTTTGTTCACTGTTGCAATTCTCAGTTTCAATTTCTTTTGTACAAGCTTTCAATAGCTTATTTTTAAGCTCAAACCTGTGTATTAAAGCTTCTTATAACTTGTGATAAGCTTACATTGCATTTTCAAACCAATTTGTCTCATAGTCAACAAAAGTCAACAGTGAAGTAAAAATGGATCAAACAGGTTTGGAATGGGAAATTTGGTTGAAGCAGAGTGATATTGGGTTGTTTTTGGGATAAGAACAGTAGTAGTGGGTTTGGTTTTAGCCTGCATAGCAGTTGGACTCATGTGAGTGGTTATCTCATTTTTCAATTTTCAAGTCAGATTGCTCATTTTATATTTGTATTCATTAACTGTTTAGATGTGTTTAGTTAGCTGTATTTAAGTCATGTAAGAATAGTTTGATCAATGGTCTAAGTCAGTTTAGTAGTTTAAGCAGTTTAACTTGCTAACAGTTGAGATAAGTGGTGTTTGGATTGTGCATGTATTCTGTGTTCATGCTTATTCAGTGTTTAAAATTTATTGATGCATGCTTGTTAAGCTTAGTTAGACTCATTTCTGTCACTCATTTGTGCACAAGATTTGCCAAAGTCAAAATTGTTTCTTAACTGTCTCACTTTCTCAACTGTTGTGGTTTTTGCCAAATCCAAATCTTGTTTCATGTTCAAAATCCATAGAGTTAGGTTTCAGTGGCCTTATTTCATCACTTAACTTCTATATCAGTCCTTAAATCAAGATCATAGCTCAAGAAAGTCAACTTTGCATCTTTACTTAAAAAGTCAAATGCACAAAACCAGTTTTGAGCTCAACAAGAAGGAATTTTCATGGACTCATTTCTGAATCAATTTCAGTGATATTTGTGGCTTTTAAAAGTTCTACTGCCCTAGTTTCTTTTTGCCATTTTTGTATAATTTTGTTGAATTTATTTAAGCCCCAAATAAGCTGTTTAAAATGAGGTCAATTGCCCCTGGCATCAAGCCTGCACAGGGGTTTTGCAGTTCTTGCAAGTCTTGCACAAGGCTCATCAGAGCACCTCTAGGTCTAATTTTTGGTTTGCATGCTCTCACCCAGGTCTAGTCTAGGTTCCAATTTTTGGTTTTCTGTTTCCAGCTTATTTAAGTGCTTGTTTTTAAGCTGCAACTTGGTTCCCTAGAACCTGTTTTAGCAAATTGCTCATATTCATCAAATCTTGGTAATCAGCATTCCAAAGGTTTAAGGCAGTTGAGACTTGTTGCATGTTGGTTACTTTAGCATATTAGAGCTTCTCCTTTGGTTTGGTACCTTTTGGTGTGCTTTTAGCTTATCCAAGTGCTTATTTATAAGCACTTGGCACATCAGTTTCAATATCTTGCACATAACCCCATGTTTTTCCAATTTTCCTAGCTTCTTAATATAATTTTAGACTTTTCTTGAAATTTTCAGATTTTTCCAAGCTTGTTTGCTATTTTTCTTAATTTAAATTAGTTTTTAAGCATTTTTAATTAGCTTTAAATACAAAAAATTAAGAAAAGGTTCAAAAAAATAATTTTTCATTTTTCTTAAGTTTAGATAAATATAAAAAGACAAAAAAATATTTTTCTAGATTTTTCTTAGTTAAATTTGTATTTTTAAGTAATTTAATTAGTTTTAAATAGTTTAAAATTCCTAGAAAATTGAAAAATAATCAGAAAAATACAAAAATAGTTTTGAAAATTCTAGTTTGTTATTTTAGACTTTTCTAAATCTTAATTTTATTTTTCTAGCCTTATTTCCTAATTTCTTGTATTTTAGATAATTATTTAATAGTTAAAAATAGTTTTTAATTAATAATAATTAGATAAATAGTTATAAAAATAATTTTCTTTTTCTTAAAATTTTCTTTTATCATTAGGTTTGTAAAAATGTCATTTTCATTTTTTTAGGTCTTTTATTTCTTAGATCTCACTTTTTATTTTGTACGTTTACGTAAGTTTTATTTAAACGTAAGTTTTAAGTTTTAAACGTTCATTAGTTTAAAAATAGTGATAGCGTTTATTTAATATTTTTTTATCTTTTTAATTTCCTTTAATTTGCATTTAAGCCCCTGTAGTTTATGGGCTTTCTCTTTAGGTATAGATCAACCTCTATCCTTTCCCGTTCAAATCTTCCCGATCACTACACGTTTGGCTATTCTCGCACAGCTCGTTGGGACTTAACGACCTGGGGAAACACTATACTCTCCTGATCTTCATTGCATTCGTGCTTAAGCAGTTTTAAGCTTATTACGGTCTGCCATTCACAAGTGGCAGGCTTGAGTGATTTAGCTTGACTGTTTTCTTGTGGATCAAATTTTACGCGCCGGGAGCAAGTGCTAATAGTCTTATGTTTAGCAGATTAGTGATTTGAATATTCACTCCTTGTTTATACCATCTATATATTTAAAATCAAAAACCCAAAAAGATTTTCATCCTTTGTTTTTACAAAATGTTTATCCAAAAACCCAAAAATATTCCTCTTTACCCTCTTACCCTTTTGATTCTTCATTTCTTACCCTCTAGAACCATTTGATTCTTTCTATGTCTTATCCTCACCCTCTTGGTTGTCAATGGTGTGGTGGTCCTTATAATGGTGGCAATTGCCCCAGTTGTAGCATGGTGGAGTCAGGAAACGGTCTGTCTATAACCAAGATCCCTATTCCTACCATAACACAACCGATTTATTCCATCGCTACCACCTGTGAGACTCAGCATTATCTTGTTGTGAGTACTGTGGTGGTTCACATTCCAGTTCTGATTGTCAATCAGGAAACACGCTTGGCTATGAGCAGGTTCCTGATAACAATTATGACTACAACACATATGACTCACGGCCACATCGGTTTTACTGTTGTGAGTATTGTGGAGGTCCTCACTCTAGCTCGGATTGTCAAACAAGGAACCCATTTCCTTGTAGCGATTACGGCTCTTCAGTATCATGACCAACCTCTACATTACCAGCCTGAGCCACTTCCTCAAAATCTTCTCCTTGATCTTTTGGATTTAGTGAAAGATTTGAAGGAATCTAAACACTCCCAAGATAATCCAAATGAAAAATCCATGGAAGTTTTGTTAGCCGAAGAGCGGACTGCTAAATTAGATTCCCAGATTGCCATTGAAAACACTGTTAGGGAATCAATTAAACTACAAAAACCATTCAAATCTAGCTCTCGATTCCGTTTCATTCCTGATGATGATGATGATGATGTTACCCTTGATATTAGTGAATTATGTACAGATTCATCAAGTTCATCAGTTGAAATTCCTTCCGTGGAAAATCAGGGAGAAAAGACTATGATGGAATTACTAGCAGAAGAACAAATGTTAAGTATAAAACATATGTATGCTAGTCCTTCTAAACTCCCTCAGTCTGTTGTTGTCACACCCGATATTCCCACTCACTCTCTAAACATGGGGGATGAGCTTCTTGACACTGTTCCTGAAAAGGAATCGGACGAATTCATAAAGTCTAGTGTTGAGAACCTTGTCCCAATCCCAAGAGAGTCACAGGGAATTCTTGATCATGTGTGTGATATCCCTCCTCCTCTTGTCTTCCAAAGTAATCATGTTGAGATGTGCTCCGATTCTATTGATGACGATTCGTTATCTTGTGGAGACATCAGTTATATGGAAGAATTACCTTCTGAGCTTGTTAGCTTAGAAGAAGAGAATGATGAAGTTACTGACATGGAAATCAAAGATGAAGCACTTCGTGCAACATTACTGAATGTCAGTCTTCTCATTTCTAAAATCGAGGCTTTCAATGAAACACCTATTTCATCTCCTATCCCCATTAAGGATAGTGACATTCTTTCCGATGATTCTATTCCGAAAATGGAAGCCTTCTGTTTTGATAATATGGGAGAGAAGATTAGTGGCAGTATCACTTTTCATTCTCATAATTCTCTCCCCGATTATGAATCATTTACATTGGATGAGTTCACCAGTGAACCCACTGATACCAATTCTGAATATGATTCATTTACCTTCGAGGAGTTCTCCTGTGAACTTACTCATATCATATCTCCACCGGAGTATGATAACTTCTACTTTGATCTAGACACACCCGGGATATGTCTAGACCAATTGAGCTTAAAAGATAAAATTCATGCTATCATGAATTCCCCTTCTGATGATGATGAGTTAGTCAAGATTATTATCATGACTTTCTTTCTCTTCTTCACCTATCCCGTGGCTTCTCCTGTTCTTCACTCCTTCGGGAATGAAGACATTATCTTTGACCCAGGCATTTCCATGTACCAATTGTGAGCCGGGTATGTCTGTCTCTATATCTCATCGGTGTGGAACTTTCACATACTTCAATGTTTATTCAAACATCTTGAATGAAAGTCTGATGGAGATTGTCTCTTCCACTTACTTCCCCATGAACCAATGAATTCGGGGTCGAGTCAAGCTAGCGACTCGGTAATCAAAAACAGTAGCTTAACATGGGTTTTCACCCGTGTGTACCACCCTAGTGTGGGGGGGTTGCCCCACATGTTGTATATAGATCTAAAAAATGAATGAAAATTGTATATACTAAAAAAGAGAATAATTGTTGTGTTTCTACACTTAGCTAGTAATGTTATCTTTTTACGTTCTAAGTTTCGGCATAACAGCCGGTACTTTGAATATTGAGGACAATATTCATTTCTAAGTGTGGGGAAATTCTAATTTTGATCATAAATGTACCCTTTTAGTCCCTTTTTCCCAAAATGGCCAAATTTTAAATTTTTTTTTAGTGGAAGTACTATGTACTAAACACAACAAATGGTAATCAGTCCACCATGTCTAACACACATAAGGACTGGCTAATCCAGGAGCAAACGGCTCTTGGTAAAGATATCTCAAAACCGTTGACGGCTTACAATTTGCCCAAAATTGTATGGTATTCAGCTCACCATATCCTTAAAAGTGAAGAATTGGCTAGCCCGCAAGTTTATGGCTTGTGGTAAAGGCAGTGGAAAATCCATAATTGGTAATTGGCTCACCAAAGATAATATTGATAATTTATCTAAGAGTTGGCTAGTCCAGAAGCAAACGGCTTCTGGTAAAGACAAATCAAATCCGTTGAAAGCTTATGATTTGCTCAAAATCATTTGGTTATCATTGTACCAAGGTTCTTACTTGAACTAAAACAATTGGCTACTCCAGAAGTAATGGCTTTTGGTAAAGAGATAAAATCCATTAACTTTTCATAAAGATTGCTAGGGACTAGCAATATCTTAGTGTGGGGGATTGATGAGTGTGTAAATACTCATCATTTTTGTACAAATTAGACTGCAAAAACATCTGAAAACACTCAGTAATGCATCAAAATGATAAAAATATCACAAATAAGTGTTTTATGTGTTTTAAATGCAAAAATATCAAAATCTGGTGAAAAACGTATCAAGTTTGCATAATTGGCAGTTTTAGTCCCCCAAGTTTCAAAAGTTGTCAAAAACAGTCCCTGGTAAAACCAAATAAAGAAAAATGTTATTCAAGGTCCCTGAAATATTCTAAATTGTCAAAAATGGTCCTTGAATAAATCTTTTGTTAAATGGCAGAAAAGGTCCCTGAACTTTCATAAAATGTCAAGTTTGGTCCCTGGAAAATTGAGAATGTCAAAACTGGTCCTTGTACTATTGGAACTTGTCAATATTGGTCCCTTGTTACAACTTTGGAAAATTACAGGATTGGTCCCTCATCTTTCAGAAAATTACAAAACTAGTCCTTGTATAACTAAGCCTTGTCAAAACCCAATTAGACCCCTGCCACTTAACCCTTTTGACCCCTGTCTTTAGCCTTTTTGACCCCCTAGTCAAACTCAGTCAAACAACTCAACCCCGCCCAACACCTTATCCTGTACACCTTTCCCCTCCACTTGCCTATCCTCTGCAACACCTCACCCAAATCACACTCACCAATGCCTTATCCCTTATCCTCTAAACCATAATCATCACCCCTACTTATCACCCCCCCCCCTAGCTGCAAAGTCAGAGCCACAGAAGTCAAATTGTTCTTTTCCCGCCAAAATTGGAAAAGTGGCCAATATGCCCCAAACTCTCCCATTGGCTCTGAAAAAAGGTGGGATTTGATCTAGAGGACACGTGGAAGCTTTTGGAAGTATAAAATAGGAAGAAGAAGGAGAAGACAAAGGGTAGTTAGTTTTAAAAATTTTAAGTATGTCGTTTTTTATGTTTCTGTTTTAATAAAACTCTAGGATGTAATCTTTGTGTTTCATTGTAACAAACTCAAGTAGTATTATCTGTATAATGTACCTTCAAACATCAATTTCAAAGTTTAATCAAGTTTCAAGTTTTTTTTGTTCACTGTTGCAATTCTCAGTTTCAATTTCTTTTGTACAAGCTTTCAATAGCTTATTTTTAAGCTCAAACCTGTGTATTAAAGCTTCTTATAACTTGTGATAAGCTTACATTGCATTTTCAAACCAATTTGTCTCATAGTCAACAAAAGTCAACAAAGTGAAGTAAAATGGATCAAACAGGTTTGGAATGGGAAATTTGGTTGAAGCAGAGTGATATTGGGTTGTTTTTGGGATAAGAACAGTAGTAGTGGGTTTGGTTTTAGCCTGCATAGCAGTTGGACTCATGTGAGTGGTTATCTCATTTTTCAATTTTCAAGTCAGATTGCTCATTTTATATTTGTATTCATTAACTGTTTAGATGTGTTTAGTTAGCTGTATTTAAGTCATGTAAGAATAGTTTGATCAATGGTCTAAGTCAGTTTAGTAGTTTAAGCAGTTTAACTTGCTAACAGTTGAGATAAGTGGTGTTTGGATTGTGCATGTATTCTGTGTTCATGCTTATTCAGTGTTTAAAATTTATTGATGCATGCTTGTTAAGCTTAGTTAGACTCATTTCTGTCACTCATTTGTGCACAAGATTTGCCAAAGTCAAAATTGTTTCTTAACTGTCTCACTTTCTCAACTGTTGTGGTTTTTGCCAAATCCAAATCTTGTTTCATGTTCAAAATCCATAGAGTTAGGTTTCAGTGGCCTTATTTCATCACTTAACTTCTATATCAGTCCTTAAATCAAGATCATAGCTCAAGAAAGTCAACTTTGCATCTTTACTTAAAAAGTCAAATGCACAAAACCAGTTTTGAGCTCAACAAGAAGGAATTTTCATGGACTCATTTCTGAATCAATTTCAGTGATATTTGTGGCTTTTAAAAGTTCTACTGCCCTAGTTTC